>KN042426.1:774202-863214 GCA_000739165.1 Podila verticillata NRRL 6337 | reverse complement strand
ACGCCATTTCGCGATGGTAAAACTCGGTAACCTTGTCGTATCCATCTCAGATCTCTCCACCTTAATGGTACTAGCCCACCATCAGAAAAAAAGAAAAAAAAAGGCCGTTCTTGTCGGACACAGTTCCCACATCACATACCGTCCAAGACACGATACTTTTTTTCTTTCTCGCGCGTTAATGCGAGACTGCATTTTTGTTGTCGCCAACCATCTTTTCTTTTTTTTTTTTCTCTTTCTTGCTCCGCACAACAGAGGTGTTGGTTCTGTGCACCTGTACATCTGTCATGGTACCTGGATAAGACACTATCAAAGAGATGCGGCATTAAAAAATGGTACTTGTACCCGGTTTCTCAGCTCTTTCTGCTTACTACGCACAATTGCCCAAAAAGCAACAACAACAACGACGACGACAACAACAACAGAGAACGATCTGTTCATGTCAAGGAAGAATAAGCGCGGCTTCTCAGCTTTGTCCTTTTCAGGGGTGTTGTGATTCGTGTCTTTTTGACTGAGAGAATGTTGTGCGCGAAGAGCTCTCATTGCGGCCGACCATTGAGGAGAGGTCAATGTCTAAAGAGTGCGTGTGTGGGTGTGTGGATGTATGCTGGCTCTGAGTTATCATTGCGCGGTGAATGTGATCCCTGAACTGAGTCAACACAGAAATAAGATTAAGCATACTCGTGCCCGTGGCGGACCAAATTGGTCCTTGTGGACAAGTGCGAAGGGAGCTAAAAAAATAAAATAAAAACTAAACGATGAGCGATGTGTGGGCGGGGTACAGGCGCAGAGAAATGGACAGGGGTTCAGCCGCAAAGTCGAGAGCAATGGAAACCGCAGAAGATACACACCCCCTAATGGCACAAACAGAAGAAAACGTCTCGATTTGGACAGTACTCTGGTGCTCTGACCAGGGAACACTGGAAAAATGGCCCAAAGAAGACATACATCTGCCATGTGAGCACACATACGAAGCCCGCAGAAAAAAGTATAAACTTGGCTTGTTGGCGTCACTTTGAAAGAGCGAGAGAGAACGCTAAGTCTAACTGCTTGTGGTGCCCTTCCTTTATATCTTTGGCCAATGCATGCTTGCATGCATGCATGAGCGGGAGATTCAAGACATCGACATCAAGAGGAAGGATACTCTCTCTCTCTCTCTCTCTCTCTCTCAAGACCCAAAGGGCGTTTTCCTCGTCTTCTTTGCCCGGGATACAACGGACAAAATACGCACGACAACAAGATCTCAAGTCCCGCAAAGAGACGGTTATTTGTTCTCGAGATCGGCGTAAAATGTGGTGGGATCGATCGCACTTCATTATTTTTTTGTTCGCTTTTTTTTCGATGTCCACCAACCAATACTTTGGGGTGGAGTACCCTGACGTCTATTCGAGGAACTATCCCTGTGCACTACTCTCAAAGGATCAAGACTGAGTTGGGAAGAAACGCGCATTATGTAGTCTACTTGTACGAGGATAAGCGGGTAATATAACTCGCCTTGGTACCTTAATGGAGGTAGCATCTCCCCATAGCAGCAAACGAAAGATATGCTTCCACCACATGACGAGGTTCTGTGCATCTTGGATAAGCATCTATTCATCTATCTTTCTTTTGGGAACCCTAGAAAAAGCAAAGACACGATCTCGGAAGGGACTGGCCAAAAAAAGAGATTTTAACGCGAATAGATGGATAGATGGGAGACATCCTACAACCACGAGCAAGGTAAACCAACACTCTTGAAGGTGCACTGATCCATGATCACAAGTTCGGAAAGAAAAGGCCAAATAAAGATATTTTAATGCGAATAGATGGATGGGGGCATCTTAATCCTACGCAAGCAATGCCAGGTGGAAGCTATGATCGCTCCATGTTTTTACTTCTCGGCAACTACATATTTAGTCTCCTAGTTAGCTAGATCACATCGATTAATAATGACCGATGCGATTTATTGGTGCGAGAGATGGCCAACTAGACCTATCATGCCTAGTGCCTACCTCATCCGTTATCAGATTTTGCAATATTTCTTTAAAAACGGCTGAAGTCTGATGGATGACTGCACAAGCACTAACCAACCATGGAGAGAGAGAGAGACCAGAGAGGTCTGGTTTGCACCGGTGAGTCTTTGTTTTTTTTTCTTCTTCCGACGAAAACACAAAGCCAGTTCGCCTCGATCTGATTAGGCCACAGAAACAGAGTGAGGAAAGAGAGAAAAAAAAAGGAGAGTGAGTCGATAGGAAAAATTTCTTATCAGATCCAAGGCCGATATGTCGTGTGTCGAAAAGAAAAAAAAAAAAAGAAAAAAAAACTTGACCCGGGTTCCTCCCGGTAGCCCATCCATGTACTCACTCACATACATTCCCGCTCCAAGGTACAATTCCAAGCCCAGTCCACATTCACATACACACACACTGGTCACTTTCCCCTTACTTGTGCTATGTGGGTCCAACAAGCTTTTGTCCAATGGGGCAGATCACCATCCCCGACTCGATCCAACTCAACCCCAACTCCACTCACACAATCCACAAAAAAAAGGGCCATCTCTTCTTCTTGTTTGAACCCTTATTCATTCGTCGGGGCTCGTTAGTACCTGGATAGGTCACCCAACAGCCATCCTTTTCTTCTTTCTGCCAAATAAAATAATATGATAAAGATGTTATGTGAACATGAAAAGGCATGGCTTCGCAAGGAGTGAACGCGTGGTTTTTTGTTTATGAATCTGTGTGAATGGGTGATCTTTGAGTGCGTGGAGTTGTGTGTGTGTGTTGTTGTTGTTGTTGTTGTTGCGTAATGTGATGAAATGGTGTGGACTGCTCTGGCCACGAGTTGTGATAACTCACAGTTTAAATCTGATAAAGTACTCTGTGGATTCAGTCCTATCAAAGGCCTATCAGATGGGGATGGGACGGGCGAGGACAAACCCAAAAAAGGGAAGGACAGACCCATACACTCAGCACAGAAGAGGGAGCTGAGAAGAAAAAACAGGGAGTGGGACCATGTTGGTGTGTGTGAGAGAATCGACAACAAACAAGGAGGGCAGATGCTTGAGATGCAGAGATGCAGAGAGAACTCCCGCCCTCGAAGGTTGTTTGTATTCAATGACATCGATTCTCTCTTTCCCTCTCTCTCTCTCTTCTCGATCACATCTTGTATTCATTCAAACAACAACAACAACAACAACAACAACAACAGAATGAAGACCAACTCTCTATCATTTCTACCCGGTTAAACAGCTCTTGCTACTTCCCTTCACACCCCTGGTAAAGACAAGATGGCCATGACAGATTTTTTGAAAACGGACTGTGGATGAGATGTGGAAACCAGAAATGCGAACAAAGGTCAGTGGGAACCAACTCTAGTGCAGTCGAGACTATGTCGAATTCAAGTACAGCGGATCTTTGCTCTGTGTCTGTGTCTGTGTCTGCGTCTGCGTCTGTGTCTGTGGGAGAAAAGAAAGAAAAGGTATTGATGGCCTTCGAATGGCACTACGCCCGTCCAAGACTCAGTCTGTGTTTCTTTACCCGGCGTGGGGTTCCCTTGCCCCTCCACTCCCTGCCATTTTGTTTTTGCCCACATAAATACACACCATTTTAATTCTTTTTTTCTATTTCTTCTTCTTTTCTTCTTCTTCTCCTTCTTCTTCACTCCTCCTTGTCTCTCCTCCTCCTTCTCCGCCTTCTCTCTCTTTTCTTCATTGATACTTTGGTCTTGACTGTCACCTCATTCAACACCTCATTCCTTGAAGTCTTCCCTCCATTTCCATTGATCAGTCGAGTCACAACCCACAAAAGACAACACAAAGAAGAAGGTGAAGATGATTGCTTCTATCAAGAGTCTCGCCCTCCTGGCCTTGGCCTCCACTGCCGCCCAGGCTGCCGTCGTCACCTACAACTGGAACCTCACCTACGTCAACGCCAACCCTGACGGTCTCTTCGAGCGCCGTGTGCTTGGTGTCAACGGCCAGTTCCCGTAAGTATTTATTTGTTCTCATGGCCATGCATGTGCTTTGCCTTGCTACATGGTTGCGTGCGTTTTTTATTGGAAGAACACCCGTCACTAACAATTCAAATACTTCCATATGTCTCTTTTGCAGTGTCCCCTCCATCAATGTCACCTTGAACGACACCTTGGTCATCAACGTCATCAACCAGTTGGACGAGCCCACCAGTTTGCACGCCCACGGTCTCTTCCAGACTGGCAACGCCCAGTACGATGGTCCCTCCATGGTCACTCAGTGCCCCATCCCCCCAGGTGCCAACTTCACCTACACCATCCCAATTGAGCAGCATGGTACCTACTGGATCCACGGTCACAACAAGGGCCACTACGTCGATGGTCTCCGTGCTCCCCTGATCATCCACAACACCAAGGAGACCTACACCTACGACGAGGAGCACGTCATTGCCCTTGCTGGTAAGTCGCCAGCTTGCATCCCACCCTTTTTATCATAACTTGACTAACTTATCTATAACGCTTTTCTTTCACGTCGTTTTCAGACTGGTACCACAAGGAGCACGAGGTCATGGTTGAGCAGTACCTCTCCATCTTCAACCCCAGCGGTGCCGAGCCCGTTCCCGAGTCTGGCTTGATTAACCAGATGCAGGACACCAAGTTCAATTTTGTTGCTGGCAAGACTTACCGTCTCCGCATCATCAACATGTCTGCCCTTGCTATGTTCCACTTCCACATTGACGGCCACGAAATCGAGATTATCGAGATTGACGGTATCGATGTTGAGCGCACCAAGGTCACCAGCTTCCCCATCACCGCTGCCCAGCGTTACTCTGTCCTCGTCACCGCCAAGACTGACGCCAAGCAGAACTACATCCTCCACGCCGACATGGACCCCGCCATGTTCGACGTTGTGCCCCCAGAGCTCGCCTTGAACGTCACCGGCACTATTGTCTACAACGAGGCCTTCACCCTTGCCCCCGAGGAGCCCTCCCAGTGGGAAGAGTTCAACGATGCCGATTTGGTTCCCGTCGTCCCCGAGGCCACCTCTGCCCCTGCCCAGCAGTTTGTCTTGAACGCCGTCTTCTCTGTCTTGAACGACTACTCCAACAAGGCCACCTTCAACGACATCACCTACGTCATGCCCAAGGTCCCCTCCCTGTACACTGCCCTCACCACCGGTGACCTCAACTCTAACCCCGAGGTCTACGGCAAGTACACCCACCCCATGGTCGTCAAGCACGGCGAATGGATCGAGATCGTCATCAACAATGACGATCCCGGTAACCATCCCTTCCATCTTCACGGTCACGTCTTCCAGATTGTTGGTCGCAGCGAGGGCAAGTACGACCCCTCGGTCCCATACCCCGGCTACTTCAACACCACCAACCCTGCCCGCCGTGATACCGTCTTGGTTCCCTCTGAGCAGAACGTTGCCATCCGTTTCCAGGCCAACAACCCCGGAGTTTGGCTCTTCCATTGCCACATCGAGTGGCATCTCCAGGCCGGTCTTGCCACCACCATCATTGAGGCTCCCGAGCTCATGAAGGACCGTCTCAAGATCGACCCCACCCACATTGACCATTGCAAGGCCCTTGGCATCCCATACTCTGGCAACGCTGCCGGTAACGAGGGCTTGGACCTGACCGGTGCCAACGTTGGACCCGATCCCCTCTCCGGTACCTTCACCGGCAAGGGTATTGTTGCCTTGGTCTTCACCATCATTGCCGCCCTTTTGGGTCTCGCTACCGTTCTCTGGTACGCCCGCGAGGACGATGCCGCGATCGCTGCTCAGATCGCCAAGGCCAAGGCCGCCGAGGAGGAGCACTAAAGATATCATAGTTTTTTCTTGTTTGCTTGGAAGATGAAGAGGAAGCAAGCGCCTGCGACCTTTGACTCTTTCAGCTCAGCGAAAACTTTGATACTTTAACGAGTCCCTTCTATTCCTCTTTTTCTGAAAGACTTGCTTGATATGACGAGAAGCATTTGGTGCCGACTCTTTTTTTTTCCCCTTCGGAATATTTTCATCCGCACCCATTATTCTACAGCACCCAGTGTATCATAGCGCCCTTTAATTCCCTCTCCCGACACCCTCGGATTGTTCATAGTCCTCCAGGGAAGAAGTTTCCATCCTCTTTTTGTTCCTTCGACATCATCAAGTCTTTATTCTCCTTTAGTTTCTTCATCAGCTTGCATATAAATACTCTCCATAATTTTGCTCAAACTACAAATGAATGTGTGATCGGTGAATCACGTGATTTTGCGCAAGTCGGGAAGGGAGCCTTTTTTTTGTGCTTTGCTGGCCCAAATCTGCGCGTCCCTTCTGCATCAGCTTACTCTTTGATTCCACCTCCCATCAACGCGACAACTGCATCTCCTCCTCTAATCTACACGCAACACACCATAACAGTACGAACACACTCTCTCCTCCCATTAATTTGAACACGACAACAAGATCGCGTCAAGCGCATGAAAACATGAACTCGAACAGAAGGAATTCAAAGCAGATTTCTCCGGAAGACGGGTCGTCCATGCAGGTAAAAAGAAGCTCGCGGAAAAATAAAAAAAACACGTTGTTTAGAGGCAACTGGATACACAAAGAGGATGTGGGTTCACAACCGATTAGTGCTCTATGTATGGTCTGGGGGAGAAGCAAGGAGGGAGGAACAAAAGAGGAAAGGCAAAAAAAAAAAATATATAAACGCGCGGGAAATATTTCTGTGGACGTAGACATGGCCCCGCCTTTCTCGCTATCATAGCAGAGGGAGGGAGGGCAGGAAGAGTAAGAAAGAGTATGTGTGTGTGTGAGGGAGGGATAGAGAAAGAGAGGGATTGATAGAGGTAGAAAGGAACCATGGACAAAGACATCGAGTCAAGACGAATAGATGCATGGTTCAAGATTTGTAAGAGTCTTTGCTGATTTTACAATCAGATTGTGTGGAGAATGAATGAAGAAGGTGAAAATGAAGCAGGCAAGAGAGAATGGAAGGATACAAGCTCAAGAACCTAGCGATGAGCATGGATGGCGAATATTCACAAGTGGGGGCCGATCTACTCGATGGTGCAGGGTTCTTGCCTTCAGTTGTTCTTTTTAGCTCGATCATTGCTGACAATAACTCATTCTGTATCTTGCTTGGCGCGCTATCCTTCCTCGTGGATAATGATATAGCCCAGATTCCCCGAGACAAAGATCAAGCTCAAGTTCAAGCAGCCAGACCCTGGCAACCTGTCCGAGAATGGTATGTGAGGTCCCTTCACGTCGCTTTGCTCTTCGTTTTTTCTTTTTTCAAAGTAGAGATGGCATCAAACTAACTCAATCACCTACCATATCAACGATATATATATATCCCCCATGTTCACAGATATCAAAAAGATCTTTGTAGCGATCGAGGAGAACGACGTCAAGACGATGAGGTACTACCTGTCGCAGCGCCACTTCAACCCTGACAACCTCTACGACACCAACATTTTTGAGGAGAACATCTTCACCTGGTCCGCATTGCACGCTGCCGCGTACTATGGAGCGATGGATGTCATTGGACTGCTCATGGAATACAACGCCAACGTCGAGCTGCAGGACACTTGGTACAAGGGGCGACCCCTGGCGTGGGCTGCATTTGGAGGCAAGTGTTATCAAAGAGATAAGGCTTGTTGAATCTTGGAGCCACGAAAGACTAACTTTTTTGCCCACCATATTATTTTTGTTATTAATAGGCCACTTGGAAGCAGCAAAGCTTTTGATCGAGAAATACAGCGCAGACAAACGAGCACAGAACGAGCACGGACAAGTGGCGCTGGAACTGGTTTACGAAAAGACGCCCGAGTGGGAGAAGATGTTTGCGGAGGTAATTAGAGTGACACGAACTAGTACACATTTTGTTGGCTTTTACGATTATTGTATATTGTTGTTTTTTATTTATTTATTTTTACTTAACGGTCATTGCTTTATTATCACTTTTGTCTAGACTAAACCAGCAAAATCCAACGACAGAGGCCTGAAGCCCAGAAGGGACAGAGACAGAGAAGGCAAATCCGGCAAGGATTCAAAGGAGCTCAAGTTTACGGGCAGTGCATCACCAGCAGTTTTGGCCGCCGCATTCACAGAGCTGTACAAGCTCGTTTTGAACCACAAGGATAAAACGTAAAGAAACATTGGTATTTGACTCACGGGTTTTATTCGTACTTGATGGTTAACATAACTCTTTGTTATATCGTGTTTGATACTTTTAGTGGGCGTGAGCTCGCGGATATTTTCTTGTCACTGCCATCGAAGGAAGAGTACCCCGAATACTATGAAGTGATCAAGTCGCCCATGTCGTTGCAGTTGGTTCTGGTAAATTTGGAGCTACATTTTATGTCGCAAGAGCTAGCGCCTTTATTTCAGTCGTGAAATTGACACCGAATTTATTTCGTTTTCTTTTCTTTTTTTTGTGGGTGTAGGGTCGCATCAAAGCAGGTCATTACAAAAACGTGGACGACTTTGACAGAGAATTCCAGCTTATCTTTGAGAACGCGCTCATCTTCAACGAGGACGGATCACGGATCAACAAAGACGCCAGGGTTTTGCTCAAGCTTTTCAACACGAGGAAGAAGGACGTGTACGCCCACCATAAACTGGTCGAAAAAGTGAAGTCCTCTAGTTTGGACAAGGTAAGCTTCACACAATTTTCTGGTCTCTTGTGATTCTAACAAGCCTTGGAGCAACATGTACTAACTTTTTTGCCTACGTGATATTATGGGTCGCTCTAGATGGATAGGCGGCAAGTTTCATCTCATTCCAAGGGAGGCGTCAACTACCAGGCTGGTGAATTCGTTGAGCTGAACGATTCCCCAAGAACCATCCTTCTCGTTGAGCGTTTGGAGGTGGATTCCAAGTATGTTTTGACCTATTTAGGAACGTTTATGATCTCTTGCCACTGAAGCATTAACCATCCACTCCATCTCTTTATAGCAACCATGGCTTTATCGCCGGATCAAAATTCCTTCGACCGGAGCAAACACTTCAAGTCCCTGGACAGACTTTCTACGAGAAGGAGGTGTTGAAGGCATCAGGAGAGTGGGAGTTTGACTTTGACTTGGTAGATCACAAGGTGTATGTTCAGGCACACAAGGATTTCGTTCGCGGTCAAGTCATCGAATTTGACAAGAAGGATGTCTACGTGTGTGAGAACCGATACTCCGAAACTGGCAAATCTGCCTTCTTGATCAAGGACTGGAAGAGAGTCTACACGGTGGATCCACTGGCAACGCCTGTTCGCCCTTACCCTGCAACCCTCAAGCTGCCAAAGTTCGAAGTCAAGAGTCTTGTGAACAAGGGCATGGTCATGGAGAACGCTGGAAAGTTCAATGGAAGACGTTCATCCTCCTTTTCTCACTCGGATACGTCAAAGAAGGGCAAGCGTCCTCGCAAGGAGGGCAAGAAACCAAAGACGTCAAAGCGTGGCCGGTCAGAAGAGAGCGACGATGACGAGGATGAGGATGACGACGATGAGGATGACGCCGAAGACGAGGAGGTTGATGTCGACGGATTCGCTGCCCCCATGTCCAACAGCCAGAGACGGCGCTCGAGCCAGCTGAAGCAGCAACAGGCGCAGCAAAAGCAATTACAGCTCCAACAGCAGCAACAACATCAACAACATCAGCAGCAACACCAGCAACAGTTCATGCAGCAGCAACAATATCCACAGCAGCACATGTTCAACCCACAAATGCAGCCCATGCCGTTGCCCCAAGGATACCCACAACATCCCCAGCAGTTCAACCAGCACCCTCACCCGCTTCAACAACAACAACAGCAGCAGCAGCAGCAGCAACAACAACAGCGAGAAAGAAGAGTGTCCAATAATCCTACACAGAACCCTGCTCTCTTCCAGCAACAGCAACAGCAAATGATGCAACAGCAGCAGCAACAGATTATGTTCCAGCAGCAGCATATGCAGCAGCAAATGATGTTCCAGCAACAACAAATGATGCCACAAGGAGCTCCCCCTCCTCCTGTTTCTGTACCCACCCCTATGCCTGTGCCACAGCAGATGTCAAATCCTCAGAGCCCTAACGGATCTCGAGCCACGGGTTCGCCTGGATCACCGAACCCCCGCCCACAGCCCTTGATCTCCGTTCCCAACCAACCGTTTGCACCTGTCGAGATGGCCACTGTGTTTGATCCGCATGTCGGGCCAAGGCGAGGTAAGATGCGACCTGTTTGTTGATCCTTTTTTATTTATTTTTTTAGTTTTATTTGTTTTGTTTCATGGAGCCGTAAGTAATCAAAAGGGTCGATTGACTGACTCATTCTTTCTCTAATATGCAAAACATAGGCTACGCGATGCTGCAGTCGATAGCTGTGGACTCGGAGGACAAGTCGTTTGTGATGAGCTTGGGTACGGACACGTGTTCACACAGTTTGGCGGTGCATCACCAAGTGCAGAGCATGACCATGATCCCGTTGTTGGCCGCCCAGCTGTCGCCGATCCAACCGCAAATCGGGATCTCTGTCTTCCAGAACGGACGGAAACTGACGCCCTCGGGCCTGGTGGCACTGCCCAACTCGCCCACGATCGGACATCATGTGTACACGATTGCGCTGGTGCCCGGGCAGAACACGATTGATGTCTGGGTCAGTGCCCAGGTCGGAGGACTGTTCCAGGGAGGGCCCCCGGGGGGAAAGACGGAGACGCAGCAGTATTTCATCTTTGTGCAGCGAAATGCCATGTAGAAACAAATAACACACACGCTTTTTTTTTTATGCAATAGTGCCAGTAGAGGATTACAACAAAAAGAAAATAAATACAATATAATTATTTGCATACATTATTTGCAACATTTGTGACCTTTTTCTTTCTTTTTCTTTTTCTTTTTCTTTTTGTTTTTCTTTTTCTTTTTCTTTTTTCCTTCTATGCAAGTTTCCGTATCCGCGCCAAAAAGAACCCGCTCGTCCGACTCGCCAGCGGATCGTACCGCAGACACATCTCCATGACATGCTCCTGGAATTGGGCCATCTCGCGCTCCTGGGCCTCCGTCCCGCGCCACCCTTGCTCAGGACCTCCTACACTAGGCACGCCCAGTGCCCCCGCAATAACGTCCGCACAAGGCCGCTTACCCGCCGCGGTCGGAATCCCGAGCGCGTGTTTGGGCAGGGGCTCGAGGACCGCGCGCTGGGCTCCTACGGTGGCCAGGAACCAGGCGACAACGTCTTCGTTTTGTGCGCGGGAAAGTGAGCAGGTCGAGTAGACGACGATGCCGCCGCGCTTGGTGAGCCGGAAGCCGTTCATGAGGAGAGAGCGTTGGAGGTGGGAGAGCGAGTCGAGCCGGTCCTGGGCCATGAAGTTCTTGTGGAAGGAATCCCACCCCCACGACTCGTACTTTAGGATGTGGGCTATTGAGCCGTCGTGTGTGCCTAATTTTTTTTTTTTTTTTTTTTTTTTTTTGTTTTAAAAAAGAATGAAAGTGATAAATAAAGTTAGATCCTAGATTTAAGGTAAGGTAAAAGTAGATCAACAAAAGAACGGGTCTCCATCAAGAAAGACTTACACTCTGCATCGACAATAACTTTGTCGTATTTGTAGCCCTCCGTTTGCAGCTGTGGGTCGTTCCGCAGGACCTTGGGTGCGTAGAACGGCACTACTTTCTCTTGGTTGAACGGCGTCTCTGTTCCGTTGAACAGTGTCTCCTGTGCTTGTGAGTGTCCCATACCAGCAAGCATGTCCAGCGTTGGCCGTTGTCGCTTGGTTGCGTTCTCGCCATTGGCTTCGTTGGCATAGTTCGTATGGAACTGTCTGCGAGCTTCGCTCTCCAAAGCCACCTCCATCGCCTCGCCCTGTCGCTCATCTTCTTCCTCGTCGTCATCTAAAGATCTCTTTCCCGAAGCGGCCGCCTGTTGTTGTTGCTGTCCTTTTGTCGAGCCCGCCATGATCCTAGCCCGGATGGTGTCGATTGCACTGGGTCGCATCACACTAAACGTGGTCCCATCTGCCTGGAACAGGCGCGCGTGCTGCTGCAGTCGGTGGCGCTTGAGCAGAGCTCGGCAGGTGGACAAGCGGTGGGGCGAGATGTCAACACCCGTGACCGTGCCGGTAATGTCCATATGGAGCTGGTTACTACTCTGGGAGCGGTTCGAGCGCACGTGGCCCGAGTTGGTCAAAAGGCCTGCCACCATGCAGAGCTTTGCTCCTGTATTATCGTGTGGTCAATAATATGCTGGTGGGTTAGTTTTTGAATTTTGTCCGCTTAGTTTTTTTTTTTTTTTTTTTTTTTAATTCAATGGCAACACAGTTTTCGGGGAGGTATCTTTTACCTGGAGCACAGCAAATATCCAGGACATGGTCTCCAGGCTGGACATCCAGAGCATAAACGGCGATTCCTGAGCTGAGATCCATGCCAAAGATCCTGCCGTCTTTATATCTATAGTCGATCCACAAATTGTCTGGATGGTTAGCACCCATGTGTAAGCTGTTCAAGATCAGAAAATCGTTTCAGTATTTTTTTTTTTTTGTTGAATGTTGGAGGGTCAACGTAACATACGCCTGGCAATTCCGCAACTTTGTCGCTCCATCCAGACGACAGAATGCTTCGAGGCCTGGGACGGGCTCGACACGGGTGCCGAGCTGGCGCTCGAGTTCCTGAGGGGTGATGGTGAGGTGTGGATCGGGGTTCAGGCGGACATAGCGCGGCAAGTCGGTGACAGTGTAGATGGCAGGGTCGATCTCGTTCTTGGCGAGGAATGCCACAAACTCGGCGGGCAGGTTGTCGAGCGAGAATATCTTTGCTGGAACATTGTTGGCGGTGTTGGTGATGGTGTCGCCAATGCACTGATCGTCCTCGTCGTCGTCCATTGAGTGTCTATTTTTTCGTTCAGAGTTAAAAGTTCTTTTTGGGCTTTGCTCCTTTGTCCAGGGAAGTGGCACAAGGAAAAATTCGCAAAATTGGCGAAAAAAATATCCGGTGACGTCGATTCTCACGGCTCGGAGGAGCGAGGGAATGGAGAGGCAGAGCGATCAGCTCATCTTCGGACATTTCGGTTTTTGCTGTTATCTCATCACACACAATTCCTCATATACCATGGCCAAGTCTGCTTTCTGGAACTCTGTGCGCAAGGCACTCACCGTGGTACGCTACTCGTTAGCATGACACACACACTTATAGTCGACACAATCAACCTTCGCATCCACATTAGAAACACACTCCAGCACCCGCAAAAAAAAGGCCCCTGTCGAACAAAAAGATCCGATTCCTCATGCTACACATGGAGCCGACATTCTTCCTCCCTTCGCCAGACGGAGAACATAGTGGCATTTTCCTTCGGGCCAGTCCCTCACCTCGATGTCAACTTTTCAATCGATATCCATTTTTATAGAACCCCAAGGTGTCCACCGGTATGCCCGATGCCTCCTCCTTCCGTCTTGTTGCCCCTGGGTAAGGATTTCTGCGAACTGTTTGCCACCATCAAACGAGAAAAATAACGCGCCCATCCAGCTCAGGAACAGACTGTTTGCATCATCAACTGACAAAACGCTGAATTGCATCCCTCAAATCAAACTATTTAGTGGTCAGCCCAAGACCTTTGTCCCCAAAGATCCCCTGGCCAACGACATTGCACAGAACCCTTACTACGGACGTGATTTCAGGAGAAACTACCCTCGTCTTGCTGTCTACTCGCAGGAGGAGGTTGCTGGTTTGATCGCCGCCAAGGAGACTTTGGCGTAAGTTGGATACGATGAAGCTACATTTCAAAAGGAACATTTTTATAGACATGGATACTTTGGCTGACATGAAAACGTTCTTCGATTCGGTTTAAGCATTAGCTCCGGTGAGGCTGCTGTTGCCAAGGCTGGCGAGAATGTTTCGTTGACCGAGGTCATCAAGAGCATCAAGTCGCCCATGTACACCGCCGCCAACTTGCCCCCCACTCCCGTCATCAAGAACTACAAGTGGGTCAAGTCTGCAGATCAGCCCCCAGTTGACCAGGGTAAGGAATTGACGACATGTTCAATGGGACATATTTGTGCCGGACCAAATAAGACTCCAAATTCTAATATTTTTTTTTTGTCGACTTATCAATATCTCCAGGTACCTACTGGACCATGGTCAACATGAAGACTGTTGCATAAGCGGCGCCCAGGATCAATTACCAACCAGGAAACAGGATGAAATGATCATGAACGTCAACAAACAACAATTCTTCAACGCCATCACCAGACCACACACACATACACTCGCGCCTCCCTCTCCTCTCTACTTTTTTTTTCTTGTTCATGCTGTAGAAAAGAGAACAAAAACACCAACTCCATAACGAGCGCCAACCAAATAGATCGGTGCCGTTAGAACCAAATGACAAATTAAAAAATAATATATTTTGCTCAAAGTCAAGGATGGTTGTTGTTGAAGAGGGAATTTTGCCATCCATCGCGACATTGATAGAGTGCAACAAGAGCAAGGATGAGAGACGATGGAAGAGATAAAACACCTTTTTTTATGAAAGAAGGTAATATATCGCAAGATGAAAAAAAAAACAATTAATCATTCAACGAATATGTTGTCTAACGGTAGAGGTGCGCAACTACTGTCAAGAAGAACACCTCTGAACGAATATATAAAGACGAACTAAGGCGCCTGGAAAAGCAAAAGAAAGATCCTTACTAGCTCTTGACACACACCAAAGACACCCCCTCACAATATCCGAGATCGTCCTTGCAATGATAAGACCTAACTTGCTTTCAATCCTTGCCACCGTTGTCCTGGCGGGTGTGACCGCGTCCCCAATTACGACCTTAGCCCCCACAAGCCCAGAGAGCATCACTCTCGCTAGCCCTGCGACTTTGTCCCCTCTCTTGACTCCTCTGTCTCCACTTCACGCTAGCGGCCCTGGTGGTCCTGTTGGCCCTTCTTCTGCTTATCCTCTTCCTCTTGAGGTCACCTATTCTCGCGTTGCTCATCCTCGCGCCTATCCATCTGACGACGACGCCTCGGACGTGCTCTCGACCTCCTCCTCCCTTCCCACTCAGGTCCTCCCCTCTAGTTCCGTCCTCGTCGGCAGCACCACGAACGTAGTGCCCTTCACGGGCATCTACCCGCATCTGCGGTACCAGCCCTCTATCGCTCTCAACGGGCCCATCGTCCAGGACAACACCCCCTTCAGCCCGTACTTTGGCAACAGCGGCTATGACTACTCCCTTGGATCTCTCGGCGGTCTCGGTGGTCTCGGCGGTCTCGGCGTCTTTGATGGTTTGACATCCCTGGACGACCACAGCGGTTTCGGTCTTTATAAACGCCAGTTGGGTGGTGGAAGCCCTCTGGGCGCTGGCCTTGGCGGTGCTCCCCTTGGACCTACGATCGGAGGCGGTTTTGGAAGTGGCTTTGGAGGTCCTTTGGGTGGAGGTGGCCCGATCGGAGGAGGAGGCCCCGTAGGCGCTGGTTTTGGTGGTGGACCAATTGTCGGACCGACGAACAACTTTGCGAGCGCGCCTAGTGTTACGGTTACGGACACGCTGATCAAGCCCCTCGTGTCGATCACGCCCCACGCGCTCGAGCCTGTGCCCGTGCCCGTGAGCACGCCCTACAACTATCCAGTCCCCGTTGGCGTGCCAACACCCGTGCCCACCTCCGTGGGGACAGGATTCGGCCGCGGCAAGTTTGGAGGGTTCGATGACTTTAGCGGCTTTGGCGGCTTTGGCTTTGGTGGGTTTGATAGGTTTGGGTTTGGATTTGATGATGGCTTCGATGACTGTGGCTTCGATGACTTTGACTTTTTTGATTTCTATTTTTTTTTTTCCTTCTTTCTGCTTCTTGGCGTGCGGGAGTCTGTTGAGTTTCTTTACCCTACGCAGAATAGAATCCACCTTTGTCTTTTCTTTTCATTCATCTTAATACACCACATAAACAAAAAAAAAACTGATGAGATATTGATGAGTTTTATATACAGTGGGCTGTCAGCGAAGCGCACTATTTCTCGACACCGAGTCGGACCGCCCGCGCTGTTCCTGTACTGAGGAGTATGACTCGCCACTCATGTCGCTCTTTGTGTCGCTGGTGTCGCTACTGGCCATGCTTTCTACATACTCACTCTCGTTGGGCACCAGGACCTTGTCAAAGATCGTATGTCCTTGCTCCTCACGCTGCGCGAGTATGCTCATGGTCAGGAGTGATTTCTTGTTGTTTTCCAAGATGCTGGATGTCTGCTCCTGCTCTCCCCCGGTTTGACTTGATCGAGATGACAACAGTGACGAGAGGAAGTCGAGTTTTGGGTCGGTTCTGTTGGACCTGTCCAAGGTCCACCGCTGCAGCCATCGGGGCACACTATTGAACATGACCACTCTGCCATCCTCCAAGATTTTACCCTAAAAAAATAAAGCAAACAGAGCTGTGTAAGCACGAAACTCGAACAGTTCTGAATATTTTTATCTCCCCATTTGTCTTGCCAAAAAAAAAAAAAAAAAAAAGGAAAAGAAAAAGGTACACACCTGGTCGTGGAACAGCTTCGAGAACTGACTGCTTCCTTCGATAGCTATCCTGGCTGCCGGGTACCGCCTTTCAAAATATGCTTGGAACATGTCGCCCAGGTTGTCCATGGTGGGGTCCTGGGGGAGATCGTGGATCAGATTGACTAGACAGGCGCCGTCGAAAACTGCGTTTACGACTCCTGTTGTGAATGAAAAGGCACACAACGAAACCTTGGGTTAGTACACGGTCTCAGGCTTCCCCCCCCCCCCCTTGCATTTTCCATTGTCGCTTTGTATCCTGTCCTTGCAGATGAAAAGGTACCTTGTCTAAGAACGAGGTGAACGTGAGATAGGACATGCATGAGCAGAAAGCTGATGTTAGAGCCAAGTAATGTACACCAACATCAACTCACTCCTTTTAGGTAAGATATGTAACTTACCCACCAAAAGGCACACTCTGTGCACGACGATTATCAAATCGCAGAAACCGTAGCGGAATGGAGAAATGAAGCGTTATAAGCATGGTATGTCATTGATATCCATTGCAGTTAATTATGTTTCTCACCTTATGACACGCTAATAAAAGATTGAAAGAATGAATGGACCTGTGGTTAGTCTCTCTTTGTTCATTGCGGCCCAAACTCTCGCATGTTGCCTCCACAAAACTTAAACTAACCATCGCCAATCAACACCGTCCGCCCGCCGTACCACGTCCTGAATCCCTTTTCCTCGAACATGACCCGCGAGATCAGGTTCTTGGGCGTCTTATCAATCAGATCCCCATAGGTGCCCATCCCGAATGGGTTCGGCTTTGTCCTGCACTGGCGGCAGATCTCTTCGATCGAGTCCTGCTCTGCTTCGATCCAGTCTGGGAACTTTGAGAACGAAGTCGAAGCCTCCTCCTGGCTCAGGCTCCAGTACGAAGCGCCTTCTGCGTCGCTCCTGCCGCCAATCGACCATCCGATCCTGTTATTTGACAGCGGCACCATCCACATCTACGATTCAAAGATCGGAGAAAAAAAAAAGGAGTTGCAAGATTAGCCTCCTGTTTCCATGATAACTTGACCATACAGAAGAAAAAGGATCGGGCGTGAGTGCTTACCGTGTATGGTCGATCGCGCCCCCCAAGCACGATCCGAAACTGGCACACGTCCTCTCTGAGCATCGGATAATCCAGCGGATCAAGCGGCTCCGTGATCCCGACCACCACGACCTGATCTAGCTTAATGGGGCTATAGTCCTGTTTGGGCAGGTTACCGCGGAGGACCATTTCCTTGTAGAGTGACTGGCGGACACTGCTATAGGCGCCGTCGGCGCCGACGAGGATATCGCCATGGTAGATGGTCGCGTCGGAGCAGTGGCAGGACACGCCCAGGTCGTCCTGGCTGGTCGAGAGGATGCGCTTGCCGGTCAGGATCTTCTCAGCGGGGACGTGGGCGAGGAAGATGCGGTGGAGGTCCGGTCGGGACATGACGATGCCGTAGTAGGAATAACTAAAACAGAACAAAGACAAAAGGGAGAGGAGTGAGTTTCCACCAGGCCTGTGTTTTTTTTGTCTCTTACAACAGAGAACATGTCACACAAATCCCAAAATGAAAAAAAGGATCGACCAAAACCAATAATACTTTACTCCAATTGCCCGTACGCAAAGTCCACGGACCCCAGATCAGAGCCGTCCTCGCGCTTGATAGTGAATTGGCTCATAGGTTTGCTGATCCGCTCAACCTCGGCCCACAGACCCAATTGCTTGAGTAGCGGCACAACAGAGGCATGGAGCGAGATGGCACTGCCCAGGGGGCTGGCAAGGACGGATCGCTCGAGGATGAGGTAGTCGACTTTTTTCTCTTCGGGCAGGCGCTCGAGCATGATGGCCAGGGCGAGGCCGCCCAGGCCTGCGCCTGCGATGAGGATCTGTGTCCGGGGCTTGTTCATGTGTGTGGATATGTGGGTGTGTCGAGAGAGAGAGTGTGTGTGTGTGAGAAAGAGATGGAGAGGGATTAATGGTGCTGGGAGGTGGAGAGGAGTAGGTGATTGGGAGGGAGTGTGCAAGAGTGGAATGGGAGGATGGGAGAATGGGAACAAAGGTGAGAGGTGGAAAGTGTAGGGAAAAGAAGAGAAAGAAAGAAAAAAGAAAAAACAAGAAAACCTTCGCACCATTGCCTAAATCGGGATGGGTGGGCGCAAGTCGATAGAGCACAACGAAGGAGACTCGGGATGCAGCTCATATCCATGGTTAATGGTAAACAAAAGAAGGAAACGAGGAGAAAGGCAGGGAAGAAAGGTACAATTGAAGCAAGCAATATGCACGATGAGAACGAGGAAAGATGGAGGAGCAGAAACAGGGGATGAACCCACCCTTCGCGGCTCAAGGTGCAGCTATTGCGGCTCATATGTTTCACACGGCCACAGAGGGAAGGGAAAGGCCGTTCATCACCGACTTTGTGACTGCGACTGTGAGAACATGAGAGTGGGTGAGCACTGACGTGATGTTCGGCTGCTTCCCTGCTTCTCACTCGCTCTCTCTCTGCTTAAGCTTTTTTGTATTTCTCGCTTCTGTTGCATTCCTTTCTTCTTTTTCCCATTCATTTCTACCCCACACTTCACACTCTCATCACGGACAAGAATACCGACCATGTCTTCCTCTCGAGTCCCACCTCCCATCGCCGATGCTGTCGTAGGCATGTCCTGTTCAAAAAAAAAGTGCATGCATGTACTTTTCAGCTCATACTGGAAAAGTCCGGCTGACCAAAATATGTCATACCTGTTGCTCGCCTTATAGAAACCATTGGCAACACTCCCATCGTTCGTCTTGTCACCGCTGGGTCAAAGGCTCAAGGTCAGAAAGAAGAGTAACCAACCTGAGAACTTATGACACTTGGACACTACAAAAAAACTCACGCCTCTCACTCACCTTCCTCTAGTTGACCTGCTGGCCAAACTGGAATACACCAACTCCAGTGGATCGATCAAGGACAGAGTCGCACAAAGGATCCTCGCCAACTTGAAGGCTGCCAACAAGATCAAGGACTCAACCGTGCTCGTTGTGCCCAGCAGTGGAAACTTGGCCATCAGTCTCGCCCTGCTGGCCCCTCGCCATGGCCACTACAAAGTCATTGGACTGGTCCCTGAACGAACCAGCCAGGACAGGATCCAGCTGCTCAAGTCTCTCGGCGTCGAGATTGTGCGCACCTCCATCGAAGCTCATGCCGACTCGGCCGAGTCCCAGTTCTCGATCGCCAAGAAGATTACCACCGACCTCCCTGATGCCATCTTGATTGACGAGGTATGCAAGTTTTTAAAACACGCACGAATTGTGGGAAAATCTTAATCGTGACTCAGATTGGAAATTTCGCCCAAGGCAAAGCTAACCTCCGCCTCTCATTCGCTGGAAATGATGCTATGTTCTGTTCTCAGTTTGCAAGCGGTGCCAGTGTCCAGGTTCACATCGAAGAGACTGCTGAAGAGATCTTTATTCAGGTATCTCAACTGAGTTTTTGCTCTCTTTGGCCATGGTTGCACTACTGATAAACTAACAAGAAATTTGTTCGCTTGAGTAGTGTGAAGGTCGCCTGGATGCCCTGGTGGTTGGAGTCGAGACAGGTGGAGCTATCACAGGACTGGCCAAGGCATTAAAGAGCAAGATCCCTGGACTGAAGGTGGTTGGAGTCGAACCCGAGCACTCGTCGATCCAGGATGGACTCAACCGCAGTGGAGCATGGAAAGTCGAGGATATCGGTGGTAACTTTACGCCTGCTATTCTGGACAAGAGCCTGGTTGACCAATGGATCCAGGTCTCGGATCAGGAATCATACTCGACTGCTCGTCAGCTCATTCGCGAAGAGGGCGTGTTCTGCGGTAAGTCGTCTCACTCAACCCTCAAGGTCCAAAGCATAGGTATTCGTGAAATGGTGTGCTCATCCTGCTCAAACGTGAATCCTTGTTGCAATATAGGCCCGTCGTCAGGAAGTGTTGTTGCTGCCGCGTTGCGTTACTCAGAGTCGGTGACCAAGGATCCCAAACCGCGAATCCTGACAATCCTGAACGACACAGCTCGTAACTACAGCTCCACCTTGTTGTCGGACGACTGGTTGCTGGAACACGACTTGATGGACGAGACAATGGCCAGATCTGCCGCATACCATCGCCATGAGAAATACCGTGCTGCCAGTGTAGAAGAACTTCAACTGCCCGCCGCCGTTACTGTCCCACCTACCTCAACTGTTGGCTATGCATTAGATCTGATGATGACTCGCGAATTCTCACAATTGCCTGTGCTGAACCCCACCAACCGTAAACTGATGGGATACATCTCACTCACAGCCCTCACCAATCTGCTGGAAGAAGGACGCGCTAAGGAGTCTGACCTTGTTTCGCAGTGGATGTACTCGTTTTTGAAGAAGAAGGGTGGACCCAAATCAACGTAACGCGCCGTTTTTCTCTTGTCGCTTGCGATGCTGCCATCAGTACCTGGTTATGTGTGTACTCACCAATATCCTGTGCTCTTTACTTTCCGATAGATATGAGACTATCACACCCAATACCCCATTAGCAGATCTGGCCAAGTTCTTTGAGAAGCACTCGTTCGCAGTTGTCACAGATGATGATCGTCGCTGGTGCCTGGGTATCGCCACTAAGTACGATCTGATGACTTTCCTTAACCGTCGCCAAACCAGTGGTCGCCAGTTTTAGGTCAAAAAATAAAATAGAGCGCGCTCCTTAACAGCTGCAATATATGCGCGCTGGCGTTCAACGTGATAATGAGCTCTCGCCCAAAAATTCATCACACATCATACCCATCTTTCATCGCAACCTCCCACGACCAACACACCAGCAGCGACCAGCAGTAATATCAGAGGCAACAACCAGACAATCGCCAGCCACAGTAGAGCCTCCTCCCTTTGCCTAATCGTCTACAAAGCACTCACGTACACCCATCTCCACACCTGAGACCGCTACATTTCCAAACATAATGGCTTTACCGCTGTCCAAGATTCGGGACTTGTCTTTCAAGACATCCATCTACGGCATTGAGGAACGAATTGTCCTCGACATTGGCTCATGCTACCTCAAGTGCGGCTTCTCTGGCGAGGCTCGCCCGCGCCACTTCCTGCCCTTGTTCCTGACCGAAGAAGCCCTGGACGACTACTTGGGCCTAAAGAAGCCACACGAGCCGCATTGGGGACAGGAGTGTAGTGAGATTTGCAATGAGAAAACACATGAGAGTTGCCGGGGCACCAACCCGTACGAGGTAAAGAAACCGTATCTGGAAAGTTTGGTGTTTGGACAACAAGAGACCATGCAATTGGAGCATATGCATCATCGTATGCTCTTGTAGCATGTTCCTGAGCGTGGTGGGATTGACACATGACTGAACATGCCTTTCTTTGTTCCCCTTGCAACACGAGCTTGACTATTTTTTTTCCGCATCCTCTCCAACTAAAATAGTATGCAGAGCTGTACGAGCTGGACATGATGAGAAAGAACAGTCGAGGACAGACAGAGCAGGAGCGACTTCAGATTCTGGAAGAACGTCTCTCGGAATACCTATACGACGTCTACTTTAAGTACGAACAAATGGACTTTCCAAGTGAAGCAGGAACGAGCAAAGGGGAAACGCTGACTTTTTTTTCCGTTAACCTCCCTTTTCAGGTATCTGTTGACGGACCCAAAGCAGAGAAAGGTTATCATTTGCGAGTCACCCTTGGCACCCATTGCTCTGAAGCAAGCCATTGCCAGAGTCCTCTTTGACAAACTGCAGGTAGATCATCACTGCCGGTTTTAGAACATCGCCAACTATCAGGCTTGGTTGACTTACACAGGAACTTTTGCGTTTATATCCTAGGTCCCTTCAATCTCTTTCACACCTTCACACTTGTTGGCGCTACTGACTACAGGAACAGCAACAGGACTGGTGATTGACTGTGGCCACTTGGAGACCTCTGTTCTTCCTGTAAGCATTCATCTCGATCGGACAAAACTATCACTCTGAAGTAGCCATCGTACACTCTCTAACAGGCCCTCCCCGAATTTTGTTTAGATATACTCGTCTCGACCCTTGACACCCTTCATTCGAACCACACCACGCGCGGGCAAGTTCCTGTCGACCCACCTGAAGCAGCTGCTGCGGGACAAGTGCCCCATCTCCTTGGCCGACAACCCGACCGACCTGCGCATTATACCCGAGGGCATGCTCACGGCCGCCTTTCTCGAGACGATCAAATGTCGCTTGCTCTTTGCTTCACCTTTGATCATCAACGCGCGTGACAACATTGGCGAGGAGGAAATGAACAACAACTACAGGGACGTTTCGGCCTCAACCGAGGTTCTCGTCGAGGTGTGGCTCGAGGAGGAACAAGCCCGCGGGATCTTGGCCATTCCGGGTTGGATCCGCGAGCGCGCCTGTGAGTGCCTCTTCAACGGCGACGAGGACGCTGAGAGTCTCACGGATGTGATTTTGGACGCGGTGGCCAAGGCACCCTCGGACCTGCGCCGCCCATTGATCAGTTCGTTGCTGTTGATTGGTGGCACGGCACAGCTGCCCAACTTGCAGAACCGGCTGCTGCAGGAGATTAAGCGGTCGCTGCAGATGAACAAGCGCTGGAAGCATCTGTCGGGCCTGGCAGAGTCGGTCCGGTTCCTGGATGATCTGACCCCTGCGGATGAGGCGGCGGCAGCGGCAGCGGCGCAGGCGTCGAGCTCGTCGTTGAGCCTTGGTAGTAATGTGGGACGAAGCACGAGCACGCAGTCGATGATGGATGTGGACCCGACGGACTCGCCCTCGGGCGCGGACCGTGAGCGGGAGAGGCGACGGAAGCGCGAGCAGCAGGGCAAGAAGGCATACCAGAGCAGCGGCAAGGTGTTTAGCCCTAACTGCCGCGGGTGGATCGGCGGGTCGCTGGTGGGGTCGCTCAAGTCGTCGGGACCGGAGCTGCTGCGCGAGAACTTTAACGGCACGGTGCCGGACTGGTCGACTTCGATTAGCTTTGTGGGGAGCCAGGTGCAAGGGTCGTCGATGACGGGGTCGCCGACCCAGCAGCCCATGGACGCGGTAGCGTCGTCGTCGCTGGTCGCATCTGCCCTTGCTACCTCGTATTAGAGATGGTTTTTTCGGCATTTGGTGGTAATAAAGAAAATCACTCAAAAAAGTATCATATTTTATTCTTTTTTCCGGCCCCTCAATATCGCACTATTCCCGTTCCAATCGTGTCTTAGACAACTGTTTTAAGATCCATGTCCATGGACTGCCAGTGATGATCACGCTAGCGCCGCGGTATCCATGTTTCGAGGGTGCAGTCTGTAAATCACTTAAAGGTGTCACATCGTTCTTGTTCTCCGTGCCAAACGAGCGTGCAAACCGACCAAAATCATAAGTCATTATTGCAGGCAAATTGCCGCTCGTTCTTATTCCAGTTTTCCTGCAGTTGGGGCATCTCGTACATATTTTTTGTTGTTTTATTTTTCGAAAGTCTATAAGTAGTACTGTACAATGATGAATGTGTATAAAGAACTGCAAAGAAAACAGAAACGATTGACAAAGTATTAGCTTGTCGAAATAAAAGTCCTGAAGACGATGAACCGGCTCAATGGTTCGCTCGCCCATCAAGGGGAGATCGGACAGTTTCTACTAGGTGCTCCTGCTTCTTGTTCCCAAGAGTCTTTTTTTTTTTGTTGTTGCTTGTTTTTTTTTTGCTAATGATGAAATTGTGTTGGGTTTATCGGATCCTTATGCCATCGACACCAGCGAAGACGCGCCATGCTGCGTCTCGAACGCCAGCGCCTTCATCGACCGCTGCTGCATGCCTCCAGTCACGGGCAACAACGTGTTGCCGACCAAGAACTCGTCCACCTCGCGTGCGCACTGGCGGCCCTCGTTAATACCCCAGACAATCAAGGACTGTCCACGACGAGCATCACCCGCCGCAAAGACGTTGCCCACACTGGTCTGGTAGCTGCCCTTGGGCGTCTCGATGTTGGACCGGCCGTCGAGCTTGACGCCCACAGATTTGAGCAACTCGGCCTCAGGGCCCATGAAACCCATCGACAAAAGCACCAGATCCGCTTGGAAGTACTGCTCCGTGCCAACCATCTCCTTCATCGACCAGCGGCCCGTGGCGTCCTGGGTCCACTCGACGCGGATGGTGTTCAGGCCCTTGACCTTACCGTTGCCATCCGAGACAAACTCCTTGGTCACGATCGAGTACTCGCGAGGGTCTTTGCCAAAGTGCGACTGCACCTCCGAGTGACCATAGTCCTGCTTGAAGACGCGAGGGAACTGGGGCCAGGGGTTGTCCTTGGCACGGGCAGCTGGGGGCTGTGGAAGCAGCTCAAAGTTGACGATCGAACTGGCACCATGACGGAGCGAGGTGGCAATGCAGTCGCATCCCGTGTCACCACCTCCGATGACCACGACGTGCTTGCCCTTGGCCGAGATGTACTTGCCGTCGTTTAGCTCAGAGTCCAACAGCGACTGTGTGTTGAGCTGCAGGAACTCCATAGCAAAGTGGATGCCGTCCAAGTTGCGGTTGGCAATGGGCAAATCACGGGGCCAGGTGGCACCGGTGGCCAAGATCAAGGCATCGTTCTCGTCGCGGATGCTGTTGACGTCCGTGGTGACACCGACGTGGGTGTTGGGGACAAAGTGGATGCCCTCGGCGGCCATGAGGTCGATACGGCGCTGGACAATGCCCTTGTCGAGCTTCATGTTGGGGATACCGTACATCAGCAGACCTCCGAACCGGTCGTTACGGTCGTAGACAGTGACGCTGTGGCCAGCCTTGTTGAGCTGGTCAGCGGCAGCCAAACCGGCGGGGCCGGAACCAATAATGGCGACCTTCTTGCCGGTGCGGATGGTGGGAGGGCGGGGCTTCATCCAGCCCATCTCGAAACCACGGTCAATGATGGCACACTCGATCGACTTGATGGCCACGGGCAGCTCGTTGATGCCCAAGACGCAGGATCCCTCGCAGGGGGCGGGGCAGACACGGCCAGTGAACTCGGGGAAGTTGTTGGTCATCAACAGACGGTTGAGGGCCTCCTCCCACTGGTTCTTGAAGACCAAGTCGTTCCACTTGGGGATAATGTTACCAATGGGGCAACCGGTGGTGTTGCTCTGGCAGAATGGCACACCGCAGTCCATGCAGCGGGCAGCCTGGACCTGGAGCTCACCATCGGTCATGCGGGCCGAGATCTCCTTGTAGTCTTTGGTGCGCTTCTTGGGGTTGCGATAGGCGTCGCCACGGCGCTTGTACTTCATAAAGCCGCGGACCTTGTCGACCATCTCGCTGCGCTTCTTGTAGGTATCGGCATCGACCATCGAGTCCTCGAGATCAACAAGGGCAGGCTCGTTGGGCTTGGGCTTGGCAGCCAAAGGAGC
The DNA here is from genome assembly GCA_000739165.1 of Podila verticillata NRRL 6337. Lineage (NCBI taxonomy): Eukaryota > Fungi > Mortierellomycota > Mortierellomycetes > Mortierellales > Mortierellaceae > Podila > Podila verticillata. The sequence goes on along the minus strand of KN042426.1, from coordinate 837,465 downwards.
GGCAGTCAAGACGGGAGCAATGATCTCAACAGACTTCTGGGCAGCGGCAGCGAGCTTAGCAGCGCGCTGGGCGTCGAGGACCTTGCGGTAGTCGGTGGGCATGACCTTGACAATCTTGGGAAGGTACTCGCCCAAGTTCTTGAGGATGCGGTCAGCGACGGCCGAGCCAGTGTAGTGGCGGTGGTCCTCGAGGGTGTCACGGAACCAGGCAACTTCCTCGTCTTCGTTGATGGTCTCGAACTGGACCATCTCCATGTTGACCTTGGACTTGAAGTCGCCAGCCAAGTCGAGGACGTAGGCGATACCACCAGACATACCGGCAGCAAAGTTGCGACCGGTCGAACCCAGGACAACGACACGACCCCCGGTCATGTATTCGCATCCGTGATCACCGGTACCCTCAACAACGGCAGTGGCACCCGAGTTGCGGACAGCGAAACGCTCGGCAGCAATACCGCTAAAGAAGGCCTTTCCGCTGGTCGCTCCGTACAAGCAAGTGTTTCCGATAATGACGTTCTCCTCGCTCTTGAAGGTCGAGACCTTGGGTGGATAGACGATCAGACGACCACCGGAGAGACCCTTTCCGACGTAATCGTTCGAGTCTCCCTCGAGCTCAATGGTCACACCAGGAGCCAACCAGGCACCGAGAGACTGACCAGCGGAACCCTTGAGGTTGATGTGGATAGTGTCGTCGGGAAGGCCGTTCTCACCGTACTTGGAGCTGACGTGGTACGAGACAGTGGTACCGAGAGCGCGATCAGTGTTGACAACACGGCCCTCGAGCTCGACGCGGCGGCCAGTGTTGAGGGCCTCCTGAGCCTCGCTGATGAACTTGTTGTCGAGGCGAGTGTGGTGCATGTGCTCCTGCTTGCGGACGTTGAAGGTAGCAGCGCCAGGGCGGAGAGTGTGGGCGGGAGTCAGAATGGGTGACAAGTCAATGTTGGCGGTTTTGGGGTTGCGGCGAGCCTCGTCGACGACCAGGACATCAGTGCGTCCAACCATCTCGTTGATGGTGCGGAAACCAAGCTTGGCCATGATGGTGCGCAACTCCTCGGCAACATAGTAAAAGAAGTTGATGACGTGCTCGGGAGAACCGGCAAACTTCTCGCGGAGAAGAGGATCCTGGGTGGCAATACCGACGGGGCAAGTGTTCAAGTGGCACTTGCGCATCATGGTGCAGCCCATGGCGATCAAAGGAGTAGTAGCGAAACCCCACTCTTCAGCGCCGAGCAAGCAGGCAATGGCGACATCGCGACCGGTACGGATCTGACCATCGGTCTGGACGACAACACGACCACGAAGATCGTTGAGAACCAAGGTCTGGTGAGACTCAGCAAGACCCAACTCCCAAGGCAAACCGGCGTACTTGATACCAGTCCAGCGAGAAGCACCCGTACCACCGTCGTGACCAGAGATCAAGATGTGATCTGCCTTGGCCTTGGCGACACCACTGGCAATGACACCGACACCGACTTCGGAAACGAGCTTGACCGAGATGCGTGCACGAGGGTTGGCAGCCTTGGCATCGTAGATAAGCTGCTTCAAATCCTCGATGGAATAGATATCGTGGTGAGGAGGAGGGGAGATGAGACCGACACCGGGGGTCGAATGGCGGGTCTTTCCGATCTCGTCGGACACCTTGTGGCCACTATGAGTAAGAAAAAGTGGAAAAAATGGATGAGATTCAGGAAAGCACGGAAGAGACAAAGGTTGCATACAAGCAAACGAACAAAAGACTTACGGCAATTCACCACCTTCACCGGGCTTGGCACCCTGAGCCATCTTGATCTGAATCTCCTCCGCGTCAGAGAGGTAGTAAGAGGTCACACCGAAACGGCCAGAAGCAATCTGCTTGATGGACGAGCGGAGAGAATCACCGTTCTCCTTGGGGATCGAGCGGGTAGGATCCTCACCACCCTCACCAGAGTTGGACTTGCCTCCAATGCGGTTCATAGCCACGGACAAGGTCGAATGGGCCTCCATCGAGATGGAACCGTAAGACATGGCACCAGTGCAGAAACGCTTGCAGATCTCGGTCCAGGGCTCAACCTCGTCGACAGAGATAGGGGTAGACTTGGAAAAGTCAAACTCGAGCAAACCACGGAGAGTACAGCTCTTGATCTGCTCAAAGGCGTTGCGAGAGTAAGCCTCGTAGGCGTTGTCGTTCTTGCGGCGGACAGCATCCTGGAGGTTGGCAATGCCATCGGGGTCGTTGATGTGGGGGATGGCTCCGTTGCGCCAGTGGTAATCACCGGACTCAGGGATGCCTTCAACAGCGACGGTGTCACGGCTGGGCCAAGCGCGTTCGTGCAGGGCAAGGGCGTCAAGGGACAAGAGCTCAAAGCCAACACCCTTAATTCTCGAGGCAGTACCAGCGAAGGAGCGAGCAATGACGGACTCATCCAGACCGAGGGCTTCAAAGATCTGGGCACCCTTGTAAGACTGCAGGGTAGAGATACCCATCTTGGACATGACCTTCAAGATTCCATTGTTGGTGGCCTTGATGTAGTTCTTGATCAGCTTCTCGGGTCCAGCCTCAGAGCGGATAGCGTTCTCGCGGTGCAGCTTGAGGATGGCCTCCTGGGCGAGGTAAGGGCAGACTAAAAATTTTAGATGGAAATAATTTTTGGTCACGAGTTAGTACGAGGAATTAGAGTTGAGACGCATCACTTTAACAGAGAACAGTTGACAATCATATGAAAGTAGAGAAACATACTCATGTCGGCACCATATCCGAGGAGAACACAGGCGTGGTGGACCTCACGAGCCTCGGCAGTTTCGACAGCAATGGCAACACGGGAACGCTGCTTCATGCGGACCAAGTAGTGGTGAACACCACCAGTAGCGATCAAGGACGAGATGGCAACACGCTCGGCGTTGGTCTCGCGGTCGGAGAGAATGACAATCTTGACACCATCGTGGATGGCATCTGAAACCTCAGAGCAGACACGCTCGAGGCACATCAGGTAGCCAGAGGAACCCTCGCTCTTGGAGAAGGTAATGTCGATGACGCGGGTCTTCCAGTCAGGACGGGTTTGCTCCAGGTTCTTGATGGCCTCCATCTCGGTCAAGGAGACAACAGGGGTGGGGAGGCGCAGCTTGTGGCACTGGCTCTGGTCCATCTCCAGGATGTTGCCCTCAGGCCCGACGTAACACTCGAGAGACATGACAATCTCCTCACGGATAGGGTCGATTGGGGGGTTGGTGACCTGGGCAAAGAGCTGGCGGAAGTAGTCAAAGATGAGCTGGGGCTCAGTCGCAAGACAGGCTAAAGGAGCGTCATTGCCCATCGATCCCAAAGCTTCCTTGCCGTCAGTGGTCATGGGCAAAAGCAACAGGTTGAGCTGCTCGATTGTAAGCTTGAAGGCCAAGAGACGGGGATCCTGAGTCAAGGTCAAATCGTCGATGGTCGACATGATGTCGAACTTGGGAGCCTTGGCGACGATGTCATCCATGGACAACATCTGCTCGTCGACCCACTTGCGGAAGTTCTGACGAGAAGCGATTGAAAGCTTCAACTCACGGTCATCAACAACACGGCCCTCCAAGGTATCGACCAGCAACATCTTTCCAGGCTGGAGACGGCCCTTCTCAAGAATGCGCTCGGGAGCAATGTTCATAGTTCCGACCTCGGAGGCACAGATCATCAGACCATCGGTGGTCTTGTAGAAACGGCAGGGACGGAGACCGTTGCGATCCAAAGAAGCACCGCAGAAGCGACCATCCGAGAATGTCATCAAAGCTAGAGATGAAAAGCCCAAAGACATTGGTCAGGCAATATTCCAAAGATTTCATCACAAATGCAGCGTACTACGACTGATACGTACCAGGGCCATCGTAAGGTTCCATGAGACAGGCAGCCCACTCGTACCAGGCCTTCTTCTCGGGCTCAATGTTTCCGTTTGACTGCCAAGCCTCGGGCAACATCATCATGATAGCCTCGGGGAGAGACAAAACACCATTGATGACCAGCAACTCAAGGACGTTGTCGAAGGCCGAAGAGTCGGAACCGCCCTCCTCGATGATAGGGAACAGCTTCTGCAGATCGGAGCCAAAATAGTCCGAGGACATGACACCCTCACGGGCACGCATCCAGTTCTTGTTGCCGCGGAGAGTGTTGATCTCACCTATGATGTAACGAGTTGATTGGTGGCAAGACACAAGAGACTGTTAGATTGGGTTGCCGAATCTTATTGGCTAGTGAGAGAGACAGAATGTCACATGGGACAGGAAGAGAGACAAGAAAAGTGGTCATCGGGGGCACTTGACAAAGACGAAGGGTAGTGTTGTTCCGAGCCACACACAAAAAATGAAGTGCAAAAGTGCAAAAAGATAAGATGGCTCGCTGTGATTGGCTGGTGCCACGCGGAAGAGGAGAATTTTAGATAAACCTTATTTCTCGGGTGCACCTCTCCGTTGTGTCCTCTTCCCCGCAGTGCACAAACAAGGTTTGTGGCTCTAATTTCTGATGGTTGTTTTGGTATTGCTGATTACACTGCATCATCGAACACAGACGTAGTATCAGAAGGAGAGAGAGTCTGTGATATGATAACATGCATAATAGGAAGGAAATGGAAGGGAAGAGGAGGAGGCAGAGAGAATCCGGAGGAAAATTACTCATATGATAATCAATTGGTTTGTTCGCTTACCGTTGTGGGCAGCCCATCGCATGGGCTGGGCACGGTCCCAGGAGGGGAAGGTGTTAGTCGAGAAGCGCGAGTGGACCAGGGCAAAGTGGGTCGTGTACTCGTAATTCTGGAGATCGTAAAAGTACTTGTACACCTGCGAAGGGGAAAGCTGTCCCTTATAGACAATGTTCTGGTTCGAGAGCGAGCAGATGTAGAACCAGTTCTTGAGAGTGATGGCGTGGGTCGATACCTTGCGCAACACGTAAAGCTGGCGGTTGAACAGCTTGTCGTCAAAGGTGGCATGGACAGCTGGGTCAAGAATCACAAAGGGCTGCTGGATCGAGGGCTCCTTGGACAGGGCCGAGGGTCCGAGGATCGAGTTGTCGACAGGGACTTTGCGCCAGCCGAGAACCTTGAGGCCATTCTGTTGTGCAATCGACTCGAAGATGGCCTTTTGTTCGCGGAGGTGGGGCTCGTCAGGGCGAAGAAAAACGTTACCGACAGCGTACTCGCCCTGGGCAGGGAGCGTAACCTTAAGGCGGGCGGCCTCCTCGACCATGAAGGTGTGGGGGATACCAGACATGACACCGGCACCATCACCGTCCCTTGGGTCGGCACTGGTGGCACCACGATGAGTCTGAAGTAACGGAAGAAGAAGAAAAGGAAATGATGTTCAGAAATGAGAGACATAAAATCGAGATGGAATAGATGGGACACGATAAGCATGTGTTCGCTAAGCAAAGAAGAAAAGGAAAGATCGTGTCGATGAAGTGTGGAGATGGGGGACACGAGAGCAGCCTAACGATGATGTAAACAAACAAGGGAAGGACAGGGTGATGGTGGCACTAAAAACGAACGAACACTCGGGGACAAGTTTGATTTTGGCTTACCATGTTGCATAGAATGCTGGAGGCATCCTTGAGAATATGGTGGGAGTACTCTCCCTTGATGCTGGCAATGAAACCGACACCACAAGAGTCCTTCTCGTTCTCGGGGTTGTAAAGACCCTGAGCGACGGGGAGTGCACCAGCCCAGGAGCTGTTGCTTTCAATGTTGTTGCTGTTCATGAAGGACTCCATTATTGGAATTGGTAGGGGATATATTTCAAAAGAAAAGATGGTACAAGTGGGATTACAGGCAGAATAGATGTTTACAAGATGATGAAGAAAGCAAATGTACAATGGTTGAGAAGACAAAAGATGGAGGTGAAGGTAAAAGTTAGAGTAGGGGTGGTACGTATGAGTTGAGTAAGTGAAGATGAATCCGATTTATGGAATAAGCAAAGAGGTGAGCAGTCTCTTTAGATATTGAGCAAATGGGAGTTCGGATGGATGTGAGTGAGGTGTGAGTGTGAGTGTGAGTGTGAGTGTGAGTGTGAGTGTGAGTGTGAGTGTGAGTGTGAGTGGGGTGGGATGGTGGTGAAGAATAAATACAAGAAATGAAAAAAAGATAATACTATAAAAACAATCAGCAAAGGTGGGGGATGGAGAGAGAAGTAAGAAAGAAGAAGAAAAGAAGAAGGATGGCGAGGATGGCCACAGTTTATATATGCTTTTTTGAACGAGGAAGGAGAGATGAGAGTTGATAATCACAAGGCGAAGGGAAGGAGGAGGATGAAGGACAACAACAACGAAAAAGTGGATGAAATAGGCAGGACCAGGCCGAAGGAAGGGAGTTGAAGGAAGTCAAAGGGGGGATAGATTGAGAGTAGGAAGTTCACTCAGTGTGTGATTTCTGCCCATGAAACCCACTGTTTTCTTCGTTATCATATGGACTTGAACCTGGATCTCGCTCGCTCACTCGATGTGTGACATCGTAAGAACTCAAACTGAAAAAGTGTCACTCACTCGTTTTTGCACTGAATCGAACACACACCAAAGAGAAGCGAAAGAGAGCGATGATGCATATTCCATCAAATTAAACTTTCCGGTTGGTCCAACTCATCGCACCAACACCGAGGCACTATTCCGCTGTGGACTACAACAAAAGGGTCACTCACTCACTCACTCACCCGCTCACATATCTGATTTCGGATTTTTTGCTCTTCGTTCAGGGCCGAAGTTCAGTCACGCATTGCTCTCACAAATACGAAATCTGTCCCTCCTCCCCCTCAGCTCTATTCTAACCCTACCCTCCACGCTAGTTCTCCATACTTTTTTTACAGCCATCATGCTTCGAGATAACAATCCACTGTTTGCTTTGTTTATTATTTGTTGTGAATGTTCCCCTCGATCTTACTGCTTTTTCTGTGAGTGATGTTGTTGTTGTTTTTCCCCTCGCGCACATGGACAATGGGCAGAACAGACCGTGAACAATCGCTGTGCCTTGCATGAATTGCTGTCTCGAGGGGATGGCCGGGGAGAAGGCTTACCCCGGAATAGTGCTGGTCCACATAGACAAAGGATACGATAATAAGAATGAGATAATGGGCAAAGTAAATTGAATAAATCATAGTCTTCGGACACTCGGAGGGAAAATGAGGAACAACTGGGACAAGTGGGGCAAGGACAGAAGACAGAATGAAGAGAATTTTTTTTTTTTGCCACTTTGTCACGGAGACAGGGTGAAGAGGCAAGCGGACCAAACTAAGAGGAAGATTTCGGAAGGGGAAAGAGCAACCTGCAGAGATTTTCTCTTCCATTATGCTGCCCATCCATGCATCTCGCTTTTCTTGTTTTTGATCTTGTGTCCTGCCTTTTTATGCTGTACTGGCTCTTGTTTGAGATGACATGTTCCCATCCTGCCATGGAAAACTACAGCATTGACAACGGTATCAACAACATCAACAATAAAAACCGATATTTGTCCCCCCAAATTCCTCGCTTGGTGGTCATTATCACTTGGTCACCCATCTCGCATCCATTGGGATCCCAATGCTATCAATGCTATCACGGTGCTGTTGGAAAGTGCGAAGGTGACACAACCCTAGAATAGTGCACGGCAAACGTGCCTCCTGAACAATGATCTTCCTCTAATATGTCGACACGGTCGTTTCCGCTTCTGCCTTCTTGCGAAGACGTCGATGTGTTGGCCCACCGTACGGAATGCTTCAGAGGATAGATAATCCCCCTCAATATAGTCTCCAATGGAGTTCGCAAGCGGTTAGTTTTCGCACGCATCATCATAGAAGGTTAAGGTCGCGGTGAACCACTGAGCGAACACAAATTATGCCCTGTGAGGCGAGATGCTTTTGTCGAAGATGCGGGTGAGTTATCTTTCTTTCTTTGTCTCTGTGTCCAGGGCGTTTCTTGTTCCTTTTGGACCCTTGGGTGAAAACGGGATGAGAGTAATAACAACGAAAATGGAAAACACGGAGCATTTTTTTAAAATGTGGAGTGTTTGTTGAGAAAAACCTAAGGTCACTGACCAACTCGATCCTACCAACGGAAGCCCGAGTTGCCCATATTTTCTCTTTTTTTATCTTTGTCGCTTTCATATTTGTTTTCGCTATGATGCACCACGTAATGTGTGGCCGCAAAACAACATTTGTTCCTCACCTTTTCCCTTTGTCTATGAAAGGTGCGACAACACCGAGATCTTCCAAGTGACCACAAAAAAACACGGTCATTATCCATGTGGACTGTTTAGTGTTTGTTGTCAGCGCTTGCTGATGATATGATTGCTTGATTGCTTCTACTCGAGCCTAACTTGACAACTCGTTGTTCTGACTTGCAATTGATTGTCTCGGCTTATGGCACAGAAAAGTAAGGTGGAAATCGGGACTACCGACCTACCCTCAACTCTGTTATGGACATGAATGTTTCAACAAGTTGTGCTTGAATGCATATTTCGAAGTGCTTTTGTCCGTCTCGATGTGGTCGAAGGTGTCTCATGCTGGACAAAAGATAAAACTGAGGTTGAATGATAAGCAAACCTTCCCTAAGCTTCGGCCTTACCAAAAAAAAAAAAAGATATCTGTGACATCGAAAAAAAAACCCCCTATCACAGATCGCACATCGCCCACTGTGGCGTTGAGCTGAGAGAGTATCAAAAACTCTGATCGTGCTATCTTTTGCTTTGCAGCTTGTGTCCTTGCTGAGCAAGTCCTTGCGAGTCCATTAAACCCTCGTCCTTATCGAGTTCCCCTCTCTCCCATTGCAAACAAGACCGAGAGGCCGCTAAAAATGCCAAAATATCACGAGTCAGGGCCAGTGAGATAAGAAATCTTAACCGAGACTTTTGATTGGCGAGAGATCAACAATGAGGAACCACATAAGCCCACGTCGTCAAGGTCAGGGCAACCAGGACCCACTCCAAGGTCACACAGCCCATCATCAAGATTCTTATCTTGATGCATGTCCCCTCATCATTGGGCAGTTCTCTCTCCTTTTCTCTTCGTCTTGTTTGTTGCTCTGTATTGTCATCGTGTGGGGTAGAAAGGAAAGAAGATCGATCAAATAGAGCGATGTATTGTTTTTTTTTTGTGTGAGGGGAAACACATGTTTCTAGGATCATCAATTCGCTTGAAACAATGAAAGACAGTCTTTCGAGATATGACGGCTATCGCCCCATGCCAAGCCACGAAAGGAGCCGCAGCTACCAACCTTCAGTGCTGAATGTCACGAGACTTGACTCTATTAGGAGGAATGATTTTCTACCTCACTGATCAGTCCTCTCACCGCTGAGACCTATAGATTCCTGCGCTTTTATCCTCCTCAATCCTAGGTGACCAGCACAGATGGTTGTGTTCAGATAGCGTGAATTACTTGGCGCAGCTGAAACGCTAACCCTTCTCATGGTTTGCACACCGTGCATACCTATTTAATCACCCCCGATATACACTCTTCTCCAACACGTTCTCAGGCAACATGTCTATCTCACTTGCATGATCCACGTTGATGAACGGCAGTACTATCAAATGCCAATTCGGGCTTGTCCATACTGAAGCTGGATACCAGGATAGACTACGTTCGTAAATAGAACGTGTAGAGAGCGTGGCACACCTTAGCGGGGATTGTCAAAATAAGAACATGCCAGCGTGAGCGTTTTATTTTGCGGCGTAGATATTTATTTTTCTGTAAGGATGGGATGGTCACTTGCACAAAGAATGCTGCTTTTGGCCACATTGCCAGTGCCATTAGTTCTCCGCCAACAGTGGACGAACGTGCTCCATCTGTGCGCTCACGGCAACCCTTGCAGTTTCTATTATTCGTCTTCTGACCTTGTTGATGGACGACGGCTTAAATGCTGTACAACCATCGTTCTGTTTCTTTACGCCATGTTATTTTTAACATTTCTTCTTTTCTGTTGTGCGCATGCCACAAAAGAAAACAATCTAACAATGAGGTTCCATCCAGGATTACCCCTCGCTTCAACTACCGGGGAACATGGACGAGGTCGCTAGCGTAAATGTGTGACGATCATGAAGACAGAGAGGCCGTTTGTCCAAGATTGATAACTTTTAGGGTGTATTAGTGGGAGACGAGCCTCAGGCTTTACTGAACTAACAAAGGCGGTATTCATCTCAGAAATACAAATATCAAACCTGGGTGATCGAGTGAGCAGATAAACATTAAACAAACAAGTATGCTGACTTTCACACTCTTGTCGAGGTGGTCTTTGTTTGTGATTAATTTCTTTGATGCATACAAAGAACGGGCGTGATGCATGGACCAAGAGGGGCGATGGATAATAATGCAAGAAACATATTTCCTTGCGAAGAACTCGGGTATGCTTCGCATTACTGTTGACTATAGATGAACAGCACGATCCAGACTGTTCTCTTTCTGTTCGCCATGGCAAAGGTACTCGCCGATGTATGTAGTGTATGCGGGTGGGCATACATGGTTGCCCACTCCACCTCCGGCTCTTGTTCTGAGGGATAAAGGATGACCAAACTCTTGCTATTCTTGCAAGCTTTTTTTTGTTTGTTTGTACTCCCCCGAGTGTGTGTGTATGAAGTAAGAAATCTGCTCTCTGGCTTCTTTTTTTTTTTTCTAAAAATAATAGGCAAGCGTGTTGTAGGCGTGAAGCACACTCTTCGATCTATTGCAGCAAGAGGTTCATGAGAAAACAAGAAAAAAGGAAAAGGATTGCCCATTTTGACAACTTGCCGTTCACAGTACACTTTGAAATGGAACATATTTGTCCAGCTGGCACGGAATGTAGCAGTGTCAGTGGTTTGTGATCGATGTATCTGTGCCTGTGGGTGGTCCTCTTTTGTTCCTGTTGTTAATCAGGGCCGTTATACTCGATACCGGGGATAAGAAAGATGCTTTGGTTGGGCACAAAGGACACTAAAATCATGCCAACGTGAGTGATGAGTTTATCCAGGGTTGAAAAAGAAGGTGAGCTTGCCTTTCGCGCTCCCCGATTCGTTCGTCGAGGTGGACAGCGCAATTAACCAACCCACAGAGGAGTGTCTCGAAACGGAAACAAAGTTCAGAAACGCAACAGAGAGGAGGCAGAAAGAGACCCAACATGGGCGGGCTCTGGTGTCCACTTGGGCACACCCTTCTCGACTCTCCAGCTCGTGCAGTCGTGGTTTGTTCGTTTTGGCTATTGTGGATGATGATTACTCTGCTTTGTCTTTACTTTTCTCCACTTTGGGCCATTCCCATCACACTCGACAGATAACCACACACATCACCCACACGTTCACTCCACTCTTTTCTTGGTCTTCTCCTTCCTCGCCTTCCTTTCGTTTCGTTATAAAAGACAAAGGGTCGTACTGTGTTGTCTTCATTTGTTTTCTGTTTTCTTCTCTTTCTCTCTTTGCTCACTCCTTTGTATCATCACGCCCACCCACTTGTACACTTACCTTCACTTCCCTCTGTTACGACTCCATCACTACCCATTCACACCTTTGACCCTCTAACACCTCCACTCTTCACAATACCTACCTGCCTGCTCTACTCATCCACTTAATTCCTCCTCCTTCTAATACATATACACATCACACAACCATCAATCATGCACGCTACCCCCGTCACTCTCTTCTTGGCTTCTGCCGCTGTCCTCGCCATGGGCTCCTCTGCTCAAATCAATGGCCAGGTTGCCTCTGTGGACTCGGCTGACAGCTACTGCTTCTTCCTTCCCCCCATGGCAAGTTTGCTTTACAACACAAACAGAAAACCTGTTCTCGTTACCATCACAACTACAACCGCTTTCATCCGACATGATTATTAACACTCAAGCCTCATTGGATCTATCAATACCCATCCAAAAAAAAAATAGGTCGGTGGTGATATTGCCGCCAACGAAGATCAGGCCATTGCCTTCTGCAACAAGCCCAACGCCAAGGCCCCCGGTGCAAAGACCTTCCCCGACGGCTTTGTCCAGTCGGCCCACTTTGCTTCCGGTGATGGCTGGGTCCAGATCACTGGCCAGATCAACCCTGCCGGCTACAGCCTCAACCCTTGCGACGCCGGTGGCCAGTACGACATTAAGGCTCCCGTCGGTGCCACCTGCGCCGGCTACGGTTACTTTGTCAACGTGATCGAGCCCGAGGTCGGCGAGTACGGCATGAAGTGCTGCAACGTCAAGACCGATTGTGATGTTGCCCACTCCCACCTCGGTGTCCGCCGTGTCTTCGGTGAGCAGTACGACTACTCTGGACCTATGACCATCACCAGCCCTGGCTGCGTGAACGGTACTGCTCCTGGCGGCGTCACCACCGCCCCTACATCTGCCCCCGTCACTTCTTCTGCTGCTGGCTCATCTTCCTCTGTTCCCGCTGTCACCACTGGCGCCCCTCCCGCAACTTCTGCTGCTGGTTCCCAGAGCCCCACCTCCACTGTTCCCACTGGCGGTGCCAAGGCTGCTAGCGCTGGCAGCAGCACCTCTGTCAAGATGGTGGCCACTGCTGTCGTCGCTGCCGTTGCTGGCTTCTTGATGGTCTAAAGATGCTCCAGATTTCGCTTTTTTAATAAAAGAAAAAGAATTGTGCCCATTAGTAATATTTGTCGGATTGCTTCCCGGTTCCCCCTTATTTCTACGCGACACGCGTGTGAAGACAAACGCGTATTGGGCGAAGTCAGAAAAAAGGCGGTGTAAAAGTCTGGCGAGAGAGATTGAACCAAGAACAAAAGAGTGCTGAAGACCCTTCCGAATACGTTATCCCAAGCCAAACTGTCCTGTAGAACCAGGAAAAAGGGAAGGGAGTTACCTCTAGTCTTAACCTGCAAGACCCTGCGACATTATTTTAAAAAAACTCATGTTGGTGGCAACAGTGTTGCTCCAATACTCACATTCTACAAAGGTGCGAGTACCTGCAGTTTGCAGTTAGGCTGATGAGCAAGAACAAAAGATCTTTTTAAAAGACTTGAAGAATGTGCGGAATGTGGCGCAGCGTCCGTGTAACAAACAAAATGCATGCAAAACTGTGCCTTTGAACTCTTTACGTCAAGGCATCAACACAGCCTCGATCTTTTTTAGGCTATGACGATATGAACCATACCTTCTCGATTGACTTTGGGATCGAGTATTCCTGGTGCGGTCGAGACATGCACGATTTGCTCTGCGCGCAGGCGGAGTCAATCAAATTGACGTGACCAAGGAAGACAACACCCTTGCAGTTGCCAGAACACCGATCGCAGATAGTTTTGGGCTAGTATGGCTTGTTTCCTCTCTGTGTGTGTGTGTGTGTGTGTGTGTGATGCCATGCAATCTCACCATGGAGATAGGTTGATCCTCTACGCTGGATCGCAAATCCATGGCCACATTGAGAAAAAGTCGATAGTACGTAATGTTGGCGTTTCCAACGGAAAGGTGCCTGACGCCTGTGCCTCTGCCCAATTTCAACGTCCGATCAAGAAACCTGTCAGTTGGCGAGTGCGGGCCAAAAATAACATTCATTTATGAAACGATGAGCATAACTTTGATGAAAGAAAGGCTGCGTGTCCATCTGTCTACTCAAGCGTTGAGCGATGGGCGTCGGCCTGGGTTTCCGAGTGTATTTTGGCCAAGAGGCTTCCACCCTCGGTAAGAAAACATAAGGCATTTCTCAACAATGCCTGCATGGTGTACCAACCCGTACCTTTTATTTTTTTTCGAGCATGACGAACAGATCGGACGGGAAAACGTCTATGCGGAAAAAAAAATGCAAGGCAGTGAAAGGCGAAGGGGAGGGGATGCGCAGAGATCAAGGTGTCATTAGACAAATGCGCCGCCTCCTTCAGTTGAGAAGGATTGTGGCTGGCCCAAAGCAAGAAAAAAACCCGCTTCAGCCCTTCCTCAGGAAACGGTGAAGTTTCTTTAGGGGTTGGATGTAGGCAAACCGAGCAAAAAAAGAAAAAGACCCCCCCCCCCCACCAGCATCATTGCATGTGTGTCTGTGCTTACAGTTACCACATATGCACTCATATTCACATACACACACGCACTTTTGCTATGATGGACACCGCCATTGCCCAGCGGGCACTGTAGGCCTGCAATTTCAACCAGATTGCGATAATAATAGACTCGAGTCCGACCCTTTTTGCCAATCTTTCTTCTCTCATATTGGCATGCAAGGCGAGCGAAGTCAATATCCCGACAAGTGTACTCCAGTCACTACTCTACTGCTGAAAGAAAACAGAGAGTGCGGAAGAGAAGAAGGCTGACCTGCGGTCCCTCTCTGTCCTCTCTTTGCCTTTGCCTTGGCTGTTGGCTTTTTTTGTCTTTCTTTCCTTCCTTCTTTCTTTCTTCTTCCCCACCTCCATCGTCACCACCTTCTTTCTTTTGCTCTTTTCCACGTTTTTTTTTTTGTTACATCAAAGCATCGCTCTCTCGTCAATATTAATCCTTAGCATTCCTTGCTACACCTCACCTCACCTCGCCTCCCTACTCTTTTCCACTCACGCTTTCTACACATACACACAACACAATGGTCAACTTAGCACTACCCCTCCTCGACAACACTGACAATGAGAACCCCAACAGCACACTACCCGTCTGCGACCCTTCCATGTCCATCTATGACGCCAAATCATGTCTCAAAGACTCTCTGTTTTGCTCGGACGACAACCCTTGTCCCCTGGGCATCTCCTGTATCGACCGGGTGTGCCAGTGCCTCCCCAACACACACTCCTACATCACCTTGACCCCAGATCCCGTACGGATGTACACGATTGGCTGCAACTTTGACAAACAGCGCGAATCTGGCTCCTGCCGAGATTACGAGTACGGGGTGCAAAAGACTTGCGTACTGAACTATTGCTCAAGCGAGGTGCCTTGCTATGCTGGCTCGTGCGACAACCAACGACATGTATGTGTCAACATAACCTCTGCACGCACCACCCTCCCCGTCAGCTCGAATCCAGTTATCTCCTTGGGCAACGACCCTTTTGGCACCAAGAAAGAGGGTCTCTCGCCCTTGATCATCATTATGGCCGCCGCGGGTGGTGTTGTTGCCCTGGCACTCGTTGGGTGCATTATCCGAACCGTCCACCAGGGCACTCGGGGAATCGTGGGCTTGGTCTCGGGCAAATCCAAGAAGGGCTCTGACGACGGAGAATCGACCGAGTACACAGACAAGGACGGTCAATACAACAACAACATCTCTCCTCTTTCCGAACAACAGCCCGCGCCCGCTGGAGCAGCGTTGACCCGGGGACCTTCCAAGTTCACGGGCGCTCACTATATGCCTTCTCCTGCGATCCGTCCTGTTAACGACTCTTCATCGCTGGCCACCTCTGGTGAGTCACCAAACTTTTCGCCCTTCACCAACCATGTCGACAGTCCCAAGCTGAACCCTTTCCGTAGCCGCGCCGATACCGATGCTTCGTCGAATGGCTCGATCGAGCTAAGTGGCCGCGGCTTGGGAGGCCTGGGCGATGATCTTGGCACGCCAAAAAGGCTGTCGCGCAGCAGCTACATCAGTGTTCGTGGCGGTGTGCCGATCATCTCGTCTGAAATTACCATTGCAGGACATGCACAGCCGCAGAGTGCGATCTACGAAGGATTTGGGGGCGAAAGTGCTTCGCTCCAACATGCTCATAGACCCGACTCGACCGTGCTTTCTTCTGCGGGACCTATGTCATCGAGCGAGTCGCTGGCCTCAGAATCGCGCCCATCGCCACCAAACGCGAACCATCTCGATCCGTCAGCGCTGTCGACGGTTCACCGGTCCCCGTCTCAATCCACGCTGCGTCAGACCCCTCAGCCATAAACATAATGGACAACCCCAATAGTACCCATACCTCATTAATAACATACCATACTATCCCATCCTGAAGGTCCAAAGGTTTCTCAACTTGTCATGGGAGGGCATGAAGATTGTACGACCTGCAATTGGCTGCGCTGATGGGAGGTCTTTGTCCTTGTGCGAGACGCAGCCTCCCCTTCGCCTCCCACGGTGTGTGCAAAGTGGTTGCATTTCCGACATTTCGTTTTTTCTTCTTTTCTAATTACCCTGCATGGCCAGATCAATGTCTCTCAAGGCGACCGCAAAAGAATTCATCCCTTCATTTGCCGCAAAATCACCCGCTCAAGGAGTGGCATCATCTGTACCTCAACAACAACAACAAGAACAAGAACCACCGCCATTTCAAAAGCCTCATCAGCAGGACCCGCAAGTCGCCTCTACTAGGAGACCACGGCCGCAACAACAACAACAGAAGAACATTCCAGCAGGTCAAGAACATCCACAGAGGACTCGACCAGCTCACTCTGCACAAAGACCACACCTTCCTCCTTCTTCTTCTTCTTCGCCATCGATATCGCATGACAGTGCCACCAGATCTGATCAGCTCACACACAAAGGTCCACCACACAAGCTACCGCAGCACCCCACAAACGGAGACAACCATAAAGATGACCATCGCAATGACCAGGACTCTTCTTCAAGGACAAACTCTCTAAAGAGTACGCTCCAACAACCACAAAGTCAACCAAAGCGGCAACAACATCGTGGGAAATCGACTGACGAAAAGTCAAGTCCATCTCAACAACAACAACACCACCACCACCAAGACACGAGCAAACCGAAGTCTGCGAATGGCTCAGGATCAAGCGCCTCGAAACCAAAGCACAACACAGGTGCAAGCGCAGGATCCTCAGCGCCATCAAGCAACAGTAATAACAACAAGGCAACCCAGCGGGGATCTGGAGCCCGATCAGGCGCAAAGACAGCTAGGAAGGCTTCCACGGATCACGGGACGGCTTCTGGGTCAACTTCCGCAGCATCATCGTCGACGATTGTTCCTGGCATGGAGCCGACAGCGTTCATTTGTTTAACAGACGTCATCCACCCTGTACGGCAAGTCATCAAGGACGGTGTGTCGACCATGGAGCAAGGATCGGATGCATATCTTGACTGGGTAAAAAATTGATCACTGGTTCGTTTTGATTACGCAGAGGCGTGTAGACGACGTTGAGGCCAGGTTATTGACATTCTACTTTTTTTTGGTGGGTCTGGTTATATACACAGATTGTCAGGTCTCTCAAGGAGCATGAGGAGATCACCTTGATCGGCATGGAGGCTGCTATTCCGGACATGATCTCACTTGTCCTTAGAGCAGGGAAATTAGGAATTGGATATCAAGGTAAAAAAAAACACTTGGGAGGGCTACGCAAATGCAATCACAATTTGATGCATGCAGATTTTTTGGTGTGCTTGGTGGTGCTTACCACGGTTGAACGTCTTTTTTTTTATTTATTTTTTGTTTTATTCTAGAAATTCGAACATTTACAACGCAGGACGGCCTTGGCGGGAACAAGAGCTGTATCCAGTTCCGGATGCTACGTGGCCAAGGCTACATTGCTCTGGAGAAACGGCCCAGTGCGCATTTCTAGTCTTCGTTTTTGGAACCATAGAGAAAGCTAGTAAATGGCTCGTGAACTTGAACTTGGAACTGAATGCTTTTGAATTTATTATGTTTTCTTCATATGTGAGTGTGTGTAGTGTACAAATGTGGAGCAGTCTATGGTTGTCTTGCGATAAATAACGATGAACAACAAAGGGAAAAAAAATGGGAAAACAAGAAAAAAGTACTGAGGAATGGCAACTCCAAAAAAAAAGTGAGTCCCGATTCAATGCTTGCGCGATAGGGTCCATGAGCTCCACTCTCCTTTCGCTTCTCTATTTCGCTTTTGCTTTCTTCATTTACAGGACAGCCTCCTTGCCGAATGCCCAGATACCGGCCAAAACGGCGCAAACGCCTCCTGCTGATCCAGCAGCACGCAGACCGGCTAGAATATCAATAGAAGAGGAAGACAGTAAGTATCATCACGGATAGCAACGCGGTAAGAAGCTGTACTGATCAAACATCGCCCTTTCTTACCAGTGGACTTGAAGAGAGCACCAGTCAAGGCACCGGCGGCGACCGAGTTGATAGGATCGTACTCTCCACGGGCCCTGGAAACAGCTCCGTTGATACCGTTGTACATCAAGGCTAAAATGAAAAAAAGTAAACATATTTTGCTGTGTGAGTCGACCTGGTCTCTGGCGCATGAAGGCTTGTGGAGAACCACACTGAACCACACTGAACCACACTGATCTGATCGAACAACT
The DNA here is from genome assembly GCA_000739165.1 of Podila verticillata NRRL 6337. Classification (NCBI taxonomy): domain Eukaryota; kingdom Fungi; phylum Mortierellomycota; class Mortierellomycetes; order Mortierellales; family Mortierellaceae; genus Podila; species Podila verticillata. Next base: position 819,405 of record KN042426.1, on the reverse strand, counting down.
TACCCATGACACCTGCCGAGTTTCCAATGAAAGGTCCACGGCGAGTCATCGAGTTGAGGACAGTGTTGAGACGGACCTTGAATGCTGGGCTTGGTGACGAACGGAGACCCTCATAGAATCCATAAGCACCTCCCAAGCTCAATCCTAGTGGGCATAAACAGGCAGATCAGGGGAAATGGTTTGTTAGGATATCAGATCAGATCAAGTCTAGCCAGACCCGATCGATTTAACAAAAGCGACGGTTGATCCGTTCAGGGGGCTTACCAGAGAGGTAGGCAACACCGGTTCCGTAGGTGAGATCGTCGGACCAGCCTCTGCTGGGCAGGATGCCTCCTGAGGAAGCACCGGGGATGGAGGCATCATCGTCAAGGTTGAGGTAGTCGAGTCCACCGCCGAGGCCAGCCAGAGGGTGCAGACGGGAGGGGTCGTATGCGGTTTGGGAGAGGAAAGCAGAGACAGTTTCGCTAGGGTTGAAGTCCTCCTGGCTAGGGTAGATAGGCTCGAAGGTGTCTTCCTCCTCGATGTTGTTGTGGCTGGACATGATGAATTATGGGATGTGATGGATGAGGCGATGAAATACAAACGGCGAAGGCTTGGGAGAACTTGGACAACTTGATGCAAAGACGGAGAGGGTTTGTTCCTGCTGTTGTTGTAGCGTTCCTGAGATGGGGATGGAATGAATGAGGGATTGATTTGATCGGACAGAAGAAGGAAGGAAGGGAATGGAAGGACGGCTTTTTTTTCTTTCTTTCTGTGCACTTCTTTTGGCTGGACCCCAACCGCCCCCAGACAAAACCGCTTGTTTTTCTGAGCTTCGATTTGTTTTCCCTTTCGCCTCGCCTAAGCACCCGAGGACTTCCTGATCGGGTAATCGCAGTCACATCCGGCTTTCGCTCGAGTTATGTCACGGGCAAAAAAATCCAGTCCGAAAAATTGGGCGACGGAGTGACTGAGAGAGAAAGCAAAGTCAAAAAAAACGAAGCGTGAGAGACAGAGCATGTCATCAACCACCTTTGCTCTCATTCCAACTCCTCACCCTTTACATTCTTCTACCATCCTTCAACATTCGCGGCCGACTCTTGGACTCCGCCGGACCACATAAAAGGACAAAGCAACACTCAACCGAGGCATCACCTCGCAAACAGCATTTCGACCATGTCCTCGACCTCATCTCCCCCGTCCAACTCCGCAGACAGGTCACAAACCCCTTTGAGCGGACACAACCATACCCACGCAGACAACCACCCTCACTCTCATGACACCACGCCCGTGCCTCCTCCCGCCTTTAACCTCGCCCTTCCAAGCGCCTCGCAGCCCGACATCAGTATGTGAAGCTCAACATCAAGAAAATGTGCTGGATACACTCTGGAGCACACTTTAATGGGGTTCATGTGAACCGATCCGAAACTATCCCTTGATCCACCTCAACTTAACGTCGACCACACATGTCTTCCTCCATTGCTCGTATGTAGTTCGTGCGAACCAAAAGGACTCGTACTATCAACAGATCCTCAACGACCAAGTCAAGGATGCCGTCCGAGAGATTTTCGGCAAGTTAGAGAACTCACATGTCTTGTGCCTGCATCGGACGAGGAAAAAAAGTTTGATCTCCTAACCCGATCGAACAATCCGACTGGACCATTTGAAATAGGAAGCCGCACGCAACACATGTACCAGACCGAAGTCGAAGTCTTTTCAGATCTATGCTACTATTCCTTGACAACCTTGCTCGGAATGCAGACGCTGGGCGAGGAGTACTGTGATATCATGCAGATCAGGAACTCGACCAACACATTCCCCTCGCTTCCTGTAATGAACCCAGCTAATACTCAAATGCTACTGCAAAATGCCCTGATATTTGGCCTGCACTGACCCTGTCTTCACTTTACCCAAAATAGCGCCGATCTGCTCTTGTCTTTTGGCACGTTCTTGTTCCTTATTTGTACTCTAAGGGCAGCCTGGAACTCAGGAAACGGGCTCGACCACAACACCACCAACAACACCGACCAGGACACCGCTTGGATGCCAACCTGTCTGAAGAACCCAAGAAGGAGCCTTCACAAGCCTTGGTCCGACTCAAGGGCTTTGTGCACAACTGGCTGCCGACCCTGCAGAACTTTTTCAAAACACACGGACACTCGGCCCATCTGGCAGTGTTTTACTTTTTCGGAGCCTACTACAGCTTCTCAAAACGAGTGACGGGGATCCGGTACATCTTTAACCGCAAGCTGTCGCCTGGCGAGGAGAGATCAGGATACGAGGTGCTGGGAGTGCTTATTGTCATTCAGCTGGTCATTCAGTTCTATCAATGGCGCCGGCAGGTCGCTGTCGAGGCGCAGGAGAAGAAGGCATCTGAGCTGTTGGTAGCGGGCAGCGTTTTGGGAGAGAAGAATACCGCTGTCGAGGAAGAAGAAGAGGAAGAAGAAGAGATGTAAGCTCTTACGGCCCTAGTCCTTAATCTACGATCTTGAATCTCTTGGCGTTAACCTAACCCGTTTTATTCTGCTGTATTGGAAAATAGGGAGGACGACTTTACACAGACCACAGCTGAAATTAACGTCCGGAAATGTACTTTGTGCCTCGATCCAAGGACCAACACGACTGCGACGCCCTGTGGACACTTGTTCTGTTGGACATGTATCCGAGAGTGGTGCCAGAACAAGGCAAGTTGGGCCACACATTGATTGATAAGAGTTAGCCTTATATATGCAATACGCTAATTGCCCCGCCTTATTTTGTGAAATTATAGCCCGAGTGCCCACTTTGCCGTCAACACGTCCAACTCTCTGCGCTGCTCCCTATCTACACTAAACTATACTAAGCCCCCTGATACTAGATACCACGACTCGACTACTGCAGGGCCTGGATGCTGATGCAATAAAAAAACCAATGTCGAGTATCAAAAGGAGAGGCACGGACCAACGACACCATGTACCCAATACTTAATTGATACAGACATTAACGCACAACCGCATATTCTAGTGAACTTGGGCGCAGGGAAGGAATATTACATTACATTACTGATTGCTGACTCAGGGCAACTCGTGCTAATACCAAAAAAAATGGCGCAGGTGCGGTATCTCTTCGAGCGTGGGATAGTGAGGACGAAATGAAATTTAATGTTCAATGGGCGTAAAGATGTGGGGCAGGGAATTTGCTTCCATTTTTTTTTTTTTTTTTTTTTTTGGATTATTTTCACGCTATCTCTCATCCACTTTTTCATCAACGCACCCGAATAGTTGTGTGACCAGGCGGAATGTAGTTGCTCATGCTCATGCCCATGCCTTGCATTGTCGTGAGAAATATCGTTTCTCAGTCATCCTCCGCGGCTCCCTCCGCGAAATTTCAGACATGAAAGATGTGGACATCTTCGCAATATGCCAGTGGTTTAGTTGTTTCTGGTATGTTTTAACGATGCCAAATTGTTCTTTGTCTGCCAAAGTGATTATTAATAATAAGAACCCATGTTAATGATGAATGTCTCGCCCGGACAAAGAAAGAACCAACTATTAAAGAGTTATCAAAGACATTAATACTCTGTGGTGCTCCGCATTTATTGACGCGCTTCCATGGAACACGCCCATTTTCATCTTTTTTACTTGCGTTATGAGACCACATCTTACGATGCCGCACGCTTCTAGAATGGAATGTGGCGCCCGCCGAAAACGTTTGGCCTACGCCCCTGGGTATAAAATGAAGAACTGTGGCCAACTTCTTGACAACTTTGTCCACCTTTCTCACTCTGTCGTTCGTCTATTTTTTTTCTTCCCTGCCTTCCCCTGCCATCCTCGGTCCTTCCCTCCCACTCCCCGTTCCTTAATACCTTTCTCATAGCCTCCTTCACTCCATTCAACGTCTCTGGACCAACTCACAGCACACCCACACCTCTTCACTTTTAAACGCTCCAACCTCCGCAGTACCCTATCCTTCACTCTTTCTCTCTCTCTCTCTCTCTCTCTCTCTCTACCCTTCCTTCCTCAGAAACGCACCATGAAATTCTCCCTGTTCAGCACACTTGCAGCCGCGACCACCTTGCTCTCGTGCCTCAGCACCTCCTCGGCTCATATGGCCATATCCTACCCACGCGCCCAAGCTGGGCCCTGGACCAAGGACCTGCGCAACACTGTCCACGCCTGGATCGGTTTCAAAGGCAAGAAGTTTCCATGCGGTGGCTACCCCAAGGGGCCTGTGACTCAGTTCAAGGCCGGAGATATTATTCCAGTCAGGTTCTGGACCTTCGGCATGGACTACAACAAGTTCCCGCCCAAGGCTGGCATCAAGCCTGCACGCCATGGTGGTGGCTCGTGTGAATTTAGTTTATCTTGGGACGCCGGAAAGACCTGGAAGGTCATCGGCCAGTACACCAAGACGTGCCCCGATAGTAAGTACACTTCTTAGTCCTTTTTCCGACTTGCTTTAGCGAGATGTGTATTTCTTTTGCTGGTATCAAACTGGTGAAATTTTCATTCTCTAATTATTAATTATTATTTTATTGCATACAGTTTACTACGAGTGGCCCGTTCTGATTCCCAAGAACGTCCCCTCGTGCACCGATTCGAACAAGTGCCTGTTCGCCTTCTCGTGGACCGCCTACGCCACGAATCAGTTCTACCACCACTGCGCCAACATCCTGATCAAGGGTGTCAAGGGCGGCAAGCAGCCCACACTGCCCATCACTCTGGTCGATTTCAAGCCCCACCGCATGCTCGTCCACGCCAATGGCGACGGCAAGAGGGGCCGCGGCTCGGGCCCCGACCGTCGCGAGCGTCAGCTCAGCACCAACGGCTACTACGCTGCCGGTGGTGGGGCTGGCACTCGGGGCATTAACCTCGGTCTTTCTGGAAAGTAAACGATTTTTAAAAAACAACCAAAAAAAAAATAAAAATAAAATGCAAGGGGTTCCCTCCCGAGCCGCCTGTATTTCTTTTTCATTCCTCCGTTCCATATATTGGAGAGTACATTTCGCAGGAAATAAACTAGAGCGGATTTCTTTTCTACGTCAGGTACATACTTTTTTTTTTTCCCCCATCTTATCGTAAAGCCAATAAAGAGCTGTTACGCTTTGTTGATAATTGATACGTATGGATATCCAATGGACTATTATCTTGCATAATGGACTATTATCTTGCATAATCGTTTGTTGCGACCGAGTCCCCGCGTCTCTGCGCGCAGCAACTCTTTTTTTTTTTTTTTTTTTTTTTTATTAACAGTAGTCCGTGAGGCAAGAACGCTGTCGTCCAGCCAGAGGCTAAGCCACTCGACACCTTCCAACACAGATGGTCCTGCAAGTGCTAACCGCAGGTGCGGCCAGCAAGTAGCATAGTCCATAACCCCACCAGCATGAGTGTTCGTTCCACCACTTTAGAAGCAGTGATCACTCGCTACTCGACCTGTTGCGACATACATCGTCAAATTAGCTAACTTCGTCTGTCAATAAACTTTTAAAACCACTCATCCTTTCCATCACATCGAGCCGGAGATGGCCTTGATACTGTTTCAGCACGCGGGTGTCTGCATGCAACATGAGCTCCAGGGTATCAGTACCAGACTGGGGTCGAGCGGTTAAATTGGAGAAATCACTACTGCTACCAAGATGTTCCCCAACACCTGTGCGTCCCCGGGCGCGTTTGCTCGTTTGCGTGCAGCAACTCCATGGAACGAAAAATTATTTCCATACATCTCCAGGATATAACTTTATCTGGATTTAACTATAACTTTTCTTTAGTTTCTTTAAATATGTGCCAAACAGATCTAGAGATATCAAGCGTTTCAAAGCAGTATCTGCCCGGCTAGCTCAATCGGTAGAGCGTCAGACTCTTAATCTGAAGGCTGTGGGTTCGACCCCCACGTTGGGCGCTTCCTTTTGCTATCCTCCACACTGGTAAGCTTCACCCTCATGGAAGCATTGGTGCCTTTTTTTTTTTTTTTTTCTTCTTTCTTCTTTCTGTACAATTTGCATGTTTGGCTCGGAAACGAGTGATTATGAAAGAACAGCACTTTTAAATTTGAAGAAAAATAGGATGCATACATTAACGACGGGTATCTGAAGGGTTCGGTTACGTAACAAATGGGAGGGTGGAAGGATTTACAAAAAAATGGAAGACACGTCCTCTCTTGACTAGGATTTAGCTACTGCTGCTCACCTCCTTTTCATAAGGAACTGGACACTCTTCTTCATTGTCATAGTTGGGCGGCAGATCGTCCGCCAAATCTGGGACGACCGGCTCCCGCTCTGGATATATATCACGATGAATAGTTGCGCTGGCGACCCTGCTCGTGTTCGAGTCCAGCAGCATGGAGTGATCCACTTCTTCGCCATAGTCCGGTGGAGTAATACCATCGTGCGAGGCCTGAAGCGACCACAGCTCATCCAGAATGTTGGCCGCCGTGAAGGGCGCCATGACGTTGAGGGGCTTGACGGACGGGTCCGCAAAGTTGATTGTGAATCGAATGCCGTGCGCCACCGAGATCCAGGCAAGCTCCTCACTCGGCAAGAGTTCTCCAGGAATTAGATCAATCTCCAGCTCGACGGGGAACTCTCTGCCCCATGCTGTGGTAAATGACTCCTGGTCTGGGTTGGGGACCGTGACGGTCTTGCTGATAGGTTTGGCGTCGTCCGACTTGACCAGGGGCTCCCTTTCCATTGACTTTCTGTTAAGGGGGTCGATATCCATTGGACTTGGCATGCTTTTTTTTTAAGATTAGATGGCAAAACCGCTCAGTTAGTGTCATAGTTGTACACCACACAGCAAAAAGAGAACAACTTCCCTCCCCCCTCTTTCAAGATCGGTTTCGAGATGCTTAGATGAAACTTACAAGCTTCTAATGCCTCCAACCGAGTCCTCAATGACCCTAGAGTCAAACTTGACCTTCTCCGTCTGAATAACAATCGCCTGAACGTCCTTGACTTTGTGCTTTGGGCTGAAGGGGTGGAGGTAGATGCTGGCATGGACCGCATTTTGAGCAGTGTTTACGACCTTGGGTGCATAGAGTGAGCACTCAAACTCGCCTGCTCTCTTGGCGCCAAAGCGCACATCGGCTGTCTCGGAGGGTTGGACAGTGACTCGCTTGACCTTGATCGTCTGTCGAGATACTTTGCGGCGGGAGAACAGACCCATAGGGATGGCGCATGTGATGAGGTCGTAGCCCCAAAAGAACGTGCCTGCCTTCAGTTTCGAGCTGTCGGTTGTGGCTAGGTCACCTGGGACGGTGAGAGTAAAGGGGAAGGAGTATTCGCCGGGCTGGTATGTAGTTGGTGCATCGACAACGTTGTGCTCTGACCGGCAGAGTTGGACGGCGTCACTCTTGACAGAGACGACGTTGGTGGTGTATGTGAGATAGGCTAAAAAAGTGTTCACAGGGATTGTCGAGAATGTTCACAAACCAGATGCTTAACGTTGTTCCTTTCTGCAACCTTCCCCCCCCTCCTTCCTGGAAAATAGGATATCGGAGGTGTGAAGATGAAGGCATGTATGCATTTTCACTTTTTAAAATACCTTCGCCAACAAATGCTATTGAGATAAGCTTAAACTGAACGGGCTTTTGAACGTGAAGGTGCATGGTGCCTGTCAATTGGTGGCGGACAGTGGCACTTGGAGCGCCAAGAAGTTCGAGCGAGAAGGGGTTCTTGGTATCCAAAACGGTTTCGAATGTGAAGGCGCTCATAGTATGTGTATCAATCGAAAAGAGGGAGTGAGAGGAGAAGAGGGGAAGGGAGAAGAGGAAGCTGGTAGTAGTGGGTGGGCTGGTTGAAATGGGCAACGCAATGTAGAAATGTGAAAGGAACTAAGCTCAATGGATGGAGATTTCTGTGATGAGGAAGGAAAAAAGAAAGGTCGACGATTACAGCCTTTAAATATGGAGAGTGGCAACAATAATTGAGCGGGAGAGACTAGCTGAGGGAGCGAAGGAAGGACAAGTGACAATTTTTTAGGTTTGAGGTGCTTGCTCGATCATGATAACATCCAAGGCCATGGGTGGTGGGTCCATCTCGACTCTCTTTCCTCTTTGCGGCAAGAGAAAAGAACAAGGCGTCCGATTCGCCCGCACGATTCGCCATTGTTTGCGGCTTGCCATTTGTCATTTGTCATTTGCTTCTTTCTTTCCTGGAGACTGTAACGTAGCACGAGAACGAAGGGCAGTCGGCAGAGTCAGTCGTTTGGTCTGCGTCGCAAGCAAGCGTGTGTGGCGCAGAAAAGAAAATCTCTTGTTCTCTTTTCCAACAGAAGGAGTAGAAAGGGTGCCCTAGAAGGATTGACACAGTGGTAGACAGTGTCAACAACCAACCACAAGGGCAAGGGCCATGGGCAGAGAGAAAGAGAAAGAGAGAAGGATAAAATGCAGCTGGTGATTAGATATTGTCACAATGGGTGGGCGATGCATGGACCTCGGTTAGCACTTTGACTCTTCTCCATGACAGTGTCAACAAATGGAGAATAACAGCGCATGATAAAGAAGAGAAAGAGGAATCTACCGAAACTTCTAGCCTTTGTTTAGGGCGCCATGTGTACATTTGTGTGTGTGTGGGTGGGTGTGTGGGTGTGTGTTGGCTACGCTCACGGAATTTTCCATCAACGTGTAGCGTTGGTTTGCTTCTTGATTCCTACACAAATGGTTGGCTTGATGCTTGATGTCGCTTTGTTGTTGAGCGTTGGCAGTTGAAAGCATGGCCCCATGAGCGATTTCTTTTTGGTATTTCTCAGTCCAACAGGGCAAACACAAGCAAATGGCTAAGAAGTAGGCGCCGCTTTTGCCGGAACTTTCTTCCCTTTTCATCTGATCTTTTTCGCTTTTTCGACTTTGCGTCGATTGGATGGATCAGGTTGTCGGTCACACCAATTGCCCTGAATTAGGCTTAACCCTCACGTCTCTCGAGATATGATTTGGGCTGTATAGTTGCAATTAGGCGAGGCTTGACCCCTCCTCTGTGTTTGCCACGCGACATGAAGGAGCAGACGCGTTTGCAGTGATTCGGCTGTCACAGTGCGGGTATATGATGTGCATATATCAAGTTTATCACCTCGCGATCAGTTGGCTGTCACTGATGGCGATAGGTTACTTCCTCTTCAGTTGCAAAGTCACTCTCGCCTCATTGCTGATGCATTTTCTTCAGCATCGACATTTACTCGTCCCATTCTCTCCATTACTCATTTGATTCCCATCAACATCAGCACAAAGTATCTACGATGCTCGCTATGCGTCCCCAGGTGCCTCCAAAGAAGGGTACCGAGGTTAGTTTTGAAGATCTGGATCATGCTGCGTGCCTACTCACTAAAAACTAAAGCCTCCCATTTTTTTTTTTTTTTTTTTTGCTGCACGCCAGGTTGTGATGCCCCCTACGGACAGCATTTCAGAACTCGCCTTCTCCAAGACCCGAGATCTGCTGGCTGCCAGCTCATGGGACAACGAGGTGATCTTCTTGGCATACCCCAGCTGGGAAACAAGTGTTCTTCCATGTACTAATAGCTTTGAACACCATACAATTAGGTTCGAGTTTGGGATGTCAATAGCGACGGGACAACGGCACCCGTCATAAGGTATGCGCACAAGGGTCCAGTGCTTTCATGCCACTGGAACAAGGTAGTTTTCCAACTCACTGTTAAGATTTATTCCGTCCTGGAAAAATAAGCCGTATTTTGCCAACTCACACCAAGTACCTGCCTGTTAGGACGGCACCAAGCTGGCCTCGGGAGGAGCCGACAAAATAGGCCAAGTGCTGGACGCGAACACTGGCCAACCGGCCCAGTTTGCAGTGCACGAGGCTCCAATCAAGACTGTCCGCTGGCTTGACGAGCTGAACATTGTCGCCACCGGCAGTTGGGACAAGACCATCAAGGTAATAGAAACAAAGTCATATCTGACTCACGAAAAGGAGGAGTATGAGCCAAGAGCTGATTGTCCTTACACATTTTCTTCTGCTATGTTATATTTTTCCTTCTATTTGTTAGTACTGGGATCTCCGAAGCAATTCCCCCATTTCAAGCGTTGGGCTGAGCAACCGATGCCACTCGCTCGACACCCGTGACTCGTTCCTGGTCTGCGCCACGATCGATCGCATGGTGACCATCTTTGACCTGACCAACCCTACCGTCGCTCATAAAGCCCACGAGGCAGCCAAGATTCAGAGCAGAGTAGTGGCGTGCTTCACTCAAGGACCTCCCGGCTTCGCGCTTGGGCTTGTCGAGGGTCGAACTATGATCGAGTACTTCGAAGACAAGGACCAGTAGGGTTTTTCTTTTCTTTTTGGAAGTCTTCACGAGAGGTAATCCTTACACCCTCTGCTTTTTTTTTTCCAATCTTGAAAAACAACTAGGGCTTGCAACTTTGGGTTCAAGTGCCATCGGGATGGCCGGGACATTTACGCTGTCAACTCCATCGCCTTCCACCCCGTACTCGGCACCTTTGGGACCGCTGGATCCGATGGCTCTGTCATTTTCTGGGACAAGGATTCGAAGCAAAAGCTCGGTGAGGGCTCCATCCCAAAGCAAAACGCGCCCATCACAGCCACTGCCTTCAACAGCACTGGCAGTATTTTTGCCTACGCAGTGAGCTACGATTGGAGCATGGTATGTCTCTTTTTTTCATTGTTCGCGTGTGTGTGTGTGTGAGAGATGGGAAACAGTCTTTCAAGTTGCCTGCTTTGGATTTTTATTTTCTCTTGCATGTGCAAACAGGGATACGCCGAGGCGCCCAAGAACCACAAGGACATCATCAAGCTTGCCGCGTTCGGTCCAGAGGACTTCAAGCCCAGAAAAAAGTGATTCCGCTATGGAGAAACAAGGCGCTTAAGGATGCTTCCTGTGCCGCACATGGATATCCACTGGCTTCTTATTCTTTTGCTTCCTCACTTCTTTTTTTTTTTTTTTTTTTTTTTTTTTGGTTCAATTTGCCTTCTTGCACATTGTTTTTGCACATTGCTTTTTCTTTTATTTTTCTATTTCATTTTGTACAAGCTGACCTCTACTTTTCTCGTGTAATAAAGTGGCTCTAAATGAGTTGGTTTTGCGTATAACATCAGTTGTCATAGGAGGGCTATGGAGTCTTGCCTAGTTTGAGAAAACGCCCAGTCTTCGGTGAAGGGATCGATCCCTCTTCCGCTTAGAATACATGGGCTGGAACACTGTATCGACGCCACCCGTCAAGCTCTTCGAATTGGCGTCGACCTCGGATGGGTTGGGGCCGTTGCTCTTTGTGTTCCCGAACTGGTCACCCGGCGCGTGGTAGTACGGGTACCCAGGCATGTTGGCCAAGCGTGGCGCAACATTGGCGATCTCGGGCGGCAGGGTCGAGCCTCCCACTTTGCCCACAATCTTGATGTCCGCACACCCCATGTAGAATTCAGCCTGGGTCGCAGCAGCATTGATCCACGTCCATGCTGTAGTAGTGTAGGCGTTAAAAGTTAGATCGGTGAGTATGAACAGATAAACAAGTATACAATCCGGCATCGAGTAGATGGATAAAAAATAGTGTACCAAAGATGCACGACTCGCATGAGGGAATATTGTCTGGCAGTCGCACAGGCCAGTCGTAGTACATGTCTGGACACGATCCGTGATAGCGGGCAAAGACACCAAAGGTTCTTCCATTATCGTACGAAAGGGCAAATTCACACAGGCCGCCAGCATGACGAGCCTGGTTTGAGGTTGGCTGCAAGGGTGGCTGGCCAGGGGACCCGAACTGGGCATTCCCAAAGCGCACATTAATGGTTTCTCCTGCTTGGAAGGATTGGACCACCTGCCTGTCCGGTGGATAACCACCACATGGATAGGTCTTGCCCTGGCCTCCACCACATCCGTCGTATAGTGGTGCATCTCGGCAGTTGTAATCGACAAATCCGCTGGGAACAGAAAGTAGAAGCAAATGTTGTTAGCTTGATGTGGTTATGAGATGACTTTTTTTTTTGTTTCTTCTATGTTTGGTGACACAATTTACGTGTTGGGATTCATAGGGTGTCCTCTCGGCAGAGGGTATATCATCGATATGTGTGCATCTACATTCAAATGAGCGATAGATAGTGCAAGGAGTAGTAGGCAAAACGAGCTCGTCTTCGTCAACATGTTTTTTGTTAGGAGTATGGGTGTTGGTGTGTATGTCAAGAACCAAGGAAGAGGGCGAAAGAGAAACAAAACAAACCCAACAACACCAGACTATAAAAGTCCCAAGCCGAATGATAGGAGTGCCATTCGACCCTGATTCTTACTGAGAAGCGCCTTTGGAATAGAATGACGATCGTCCATGGGAGTTGGGAAGGGCATGTCCCATTCCGTCCCGGACCTTTGTTTTATCCTACTAGCCATATTCCGTTTTTGAAGTCCACCGTTCAATACCATTGGGCCCATTGTCTATTCCACAGTATTGACCTTCGATACGCACTATTATCTTGACCGTGTCAACATAGGCTGCCCCAACTGCAATTGGAACGCTGGAGGAGGGCAAGACGAAGATCGGGACACCCGGCAAGGCATACGTGCCTTGATCCCAATACAAGGATCATCTCTTGACTTCGCATATAAACTAGGCATCAAAGGGGGTGCAAGTGGAGGATAAAGGGCTACTCTTGTTCTCGCAGATAAGTTTGAGGACAAAGGGACAATGGTGGCAAAAACGACAAAAAAGACTTGCATAGGGGGCGATGATCCGGCTCCTTGTGCTCTTAATTGCGGGTTGTCTCTTGCCAACCCCACTCGCTGTTCTCGCTTCTCGGGGAGGGGTGGCATAAGCGTGCGAGTGCCATGCAACAGAGAAAAAAAAGAACTACGCGGGTTGCGAACAGATATTCCAACGCTGCAAGATTGCCTCTCGTCATACGCGATCATAGTTCACAGTGTTGGGGTGTCTGTACGAAACGATGCATCATAAAGTAGACTTGTATCTCCCCCCCCCCCACAACACTGAGTGACAAATTGTGAGCTGCGCTTGAACCAGGGGAGCGTCGGAAATCGACTCGTCATTTCCTGCAGACCTTTGTGCCTTTGCCCTGCCCTTTTGCGAAGTGCAAAGCAGACAAGCAACGATGAAAAAAAAGTCCATGCTCAGTTTTTGTGCGGATAGAAAACACGCTTCCCGGTTAAAAGTCATCTGCTTCGTGTTGGGGTAAAGTGGTGCGAGAGCTCGTTCTTTCGACAAAGGGGGTTGAGTGGTTTATTAAGAGTGGGATGGTTAGGCTAAATACACGAAAACGAACGAACGAACGAACGAACGAACGAACGAACGAACGAGCGGACGAATGCAACAGAAATATGAAAAGACTCTAGGAGGGAGGGACAAATGGACCAGAAAAGCCGAAAAATTACTCCAGCTTCTTGGCGCTCTTGTTGGAGAAGTAGAAGCTGTTGACGGATCGAACCCACTGCTTGGCAAGAATCAGCCACCAGGCAACGTTCATCAGGAACATGATTGTGGTCGTGATGGTGAACTTCTTGCCAATGTACATCGGTGCCTCGTACCAGGTCATGCCCATGCTGGCACCAATCGCCACGCCCATCCACCAGTTGCCAAAGATCCGGCACCAAAAGTAGGTGACCAGCAAAAGGGTATCGATAAACCGCTTGAGCTTCGAGTTGACAAAGGTGCGGCCACGGCTCTGGAGGATCCAGCGAAAGTGCAGGACGGGGGTACTCATGTTCATGAGCGAGAGCATGCCGATGAAGTATGGGCCGGGGTTGACGATGGTGAGGGCGTAGAGATAGTAGGCAGAACCAAGGATGACAGAGACATGGTGGAAGAGGATGAGGTTGCTGCCAACGCCAAAGGCCGCCCGCTGGTAGAACTCAAAGGCGGTGTCCTGTGTGAGGTAACCGAGCTCGAGACCGACAAGGAAGGGAGTGATGGCGGTCGTGTAGGTGGAGATGTCGTTCTTGGTCCAGTCGACTGTCAGCAGGAGGTAGAGGCCAGTGCAGGTCATGATGGTGGAATGGACCGAGGCCACCATCTTGTTGCAGAGATGATACTGCTTCTGAGTGTCTGCCTTGGGAGGGAGGATCCTTTTGACGGCGGGGAGACTGTTCAGAGTGCCAAAGAGCAGAGGGTACAGGGTCAATGCCCCGATCAGTGAATATGGGATGTGGGGTGTGCCGATGAGACCGATAAGATCCATGTCGTCAATGTCTTTTGATGAATGAGGAGGAGAGAAGGGGTGATGAAGAGGCGAGGAAAGGAGAAGTAGAAAGAGAGGCAAAGAGCTGTGTGTGGAGATAACCAAGAAGAAAGAGAAGAGGGAGAGAGCGAGAAATGACGACTTGTCCAGCCGCACACTCAAAATAACCTTACTTGGGAACTGTCCAAAAAAAAAAAAAAAAAAAAAAAAAAAAAAAGATTATAAATGGCGAATGCCTGCGCGAGCAGACCGATGCAATCAACAAATCAACAACAAGACAGAGATTTTTAGAGGGATGTGCTGGTGACGGTGGCAATTGGAAGGACTCGTGCAGTGCAGAGGAGGTGTACAGACTGGAATTGGTTGGAGAAATGATGCTTCCTGGTTAGAATAACAACGTACCGGATCTTCCCTTATCCGTGAGATAGCGTGCACGTGATCAAATTTGCTTATAAAAAAGAGGTTGTTGCGCATCAAATTTGTCATTGCGATCAAGTTCATCACCAACAACACACAATGCCATCCTTCCTGTACTGCTCAGAATGGTATGAACAAGAGACTCTACTGGATATCAGGACATGTCTTTCATCGACTCGCTCTTTGTTCCATGCACATGGTCAACTCATCTTACCTTACCTCGTCTCATTTAATTATCCTGATCTAGCAACAACTTGTTGTACCCTAGAGAAAACACGACAGAGAGAGAGGGAGGCGATGTCGTCAGGAAACTGATGTTCGCCTGCCGGAACTGCGACTACCAGGAGGAGGCCGACAATAACTGTGTGTACCGTAACGAGATTGTCCATGCCCCAGCGTATGTGCATTTGCTTTCTGTCTAACTGACGTGACCACGGATTCCAACTGCGACATGGAGCTGTGCTTTTGCTAACAGCGCTTGTTCTATTTGACTTTGCCTCTATGCTAGTGAGCAAACGCTTCTCGTCCAGGACCTTAGCACGGATCCCACTTTGGTATGATAAACTTGAAGAACAAATGGATACTGAACACCGGGTACTGGATATATAAACGAACATGCGGAGATGTTAACAAGATTTTTTTTTTTGTTCATAATGATCGACAGCCCAGAACTAGAATGCGTTGCGCAAAGTGCCAACACGAGGAGGCCGTCTTCTTCCAGGCACAGGGCCACAGCGCGGAAATGAAAATGACTCTGTACTACATCTGCTGCAACAAGCAGTGCGGTCATCGCTGGTTCTCGTAGACGAGTTGGGCGTTTCAATGTTCGCTTTTGCAGGAACAATTGGCGACACCAAACAACAACAACAACAAAAAGTCATGCAGGAATACATTTCAGCCGTCTCTGCGTTCTCGTCTTGCACAGATCTATCAGGATAGTCATTCAAATCTTCGCCTGTAGCCTTTGAGTCATTTTCAGCGCGCAAGAATAAATACGTTGTACCATACCTTTGTGGATCCTGAGCTTTGCTGGAGTAATGTTCCTTGTACCAACACAGTCTGGGTCGCCAGGAGGAGAAAAATGAAAGGGAAAATCTAAATGACAACCCGGGTTGCTCGAATTATATGGCAACCCGACAGTCACAATGCGGAAATAAATTGGCAACCAGGGTTGCCAAATAACCAATGGTGGGCATTGACAAAGATAGACCAAAGGACAAATTATATTGTTGTGATATATTTTTTATGATGGACAGTGCAGTGAGACGAGGAGATAACGAGAGATAAAGAGAGAAGAGTGGAAGTGAAAACAATTGTTGTTGGTTCTGATTAGAAGGGCTAGTCTAGGCTACAAATACATATATGGATTATAGCGGTTCCAGTTGACTGGTACGTTGGCTATTGATGTTCATGTCTGTATGGTGAGCAAGATAATTCTCTGCAGTTCTCTTTTTTGAGAGAAAGCGAGGAAGCAAGGAAGCGAGGCACCTCACTCACCCAAATATGGAAGTGTATGTCTGTATGGCACCCTCTACTAATATTTTATTTTTGTGAGGTAGCAAGGAAGCAAGGCGCCTCACTCTTCCAAATATGGAAGTGTCTATCTGTATGGTGCCCTCGACTAATTTTTTTTTTTTTGAGGTAGCGAAGAAGTGAGGCGCCTCGCTCATCCAAATATGGATGTGTATATATGTTACTGATTTTTTGCAAGGTAGTGAGAAAGCGAGGCACCTCACTCACTCAAATATGGAAGTGTATGTCTGTATGGATCCCTCTACTAATACCTGAAGCAAGGTGAATTGCATAATAGTCTCGATCTAAACATGAATGTGTATGTATGTATGACATACGAGGTGAATTTTTTTATTTTTTTATTTTTTTGTGATGAAGCAAGGCTCGACCCCTAGCAACAGAGATTGACATAAGGATGGCACTTTGATGCATATGATTACAGCTATAGAAGTAGTACTTGACAAAGAGTCCAAGAGTGTGTTGGTACTCTCCTGGAGAGCTATGGCAGTGCTTGAGTATAAAACTATGTTTCTTGCTGTAAAAAAAGAATCGCACTATTTGGCAACCCAGGTTGACATATGACGGACAAGCCAGGGGTTGTCAAATAAGCATTGGCACCTTCCTAATATGGTAAGGGTTGCCATATAACTCGAGCAACCCGGGTTGTCATTTAGATTATCCCAAAATGAAAAGAACCATCCATAAATCTCAAAAAAAAAGAAAGCGCCCAACGTGGGGGTCGAACCCACAGCCTTCAGATTAAGAGTCTGACGCTCTACCGATTGAGCTAGCCGGGCAATTGCTTTGAAGCGCTTGATGCTTAAACCTTGTTTGGAAAATATTTGAAGTATTTTCCTAAGAAAGTGTTAATTCCAAGCAACTTAGTTATTTGTGCTTGGAAATAATAGGAGTGATGGGTACCAGTCTGGCCCCGTTTCTTCTCTGGAGCCCAGTATCACGGCGATAAAGGGAGAAAGATAAGGTTTTGTCAGTACCTCAGCACTGGACCGTACGAGACTCGAGTGTAGAGAGTCGCCAATGGGAATATCGTCCGTACCCACTGGAAACCCTGGTTGCTGACTGCGGCAATTGGCGCGAGATTTGGTGGCGTTCCAATTCGGGAATTGCAACCATAGCAAGAACACGGATGCAGACTCGAATTGGAATCGATCATGGTTGCTGGAGCCTCGAGAGGAAAGGTTATGTCATCGGGTATTGGATTGTTAAGGTACATGCTCCCGTCAGTGACGGAGAAGAAAAAAAAAGGTCCGCAGCAACATACCTAATTTCTTTCTGCAGGGCTTTGTTTCCTCGCAGAAAGAAAGGTACAAACCTTCCGAGAACAAGTGTCATCACACGGAGAGAAGAAAGTTGTCCCATTGTCATGCCATGTCCCGTCACGTCCAGCAAGGCCCGAACATTGCCTGTTCTGGTTGGCATGTCGTGCCACCAAAATTACCTTTTTGGATGAACAACGGCGCTTGTCTGGATAGCAAGGGCGTACTGTAATAGGTGTCCATATAAAGCAAAATCTCCCATGACTCCAACAGGATCAAGAAGGCTGCGGTGAATGTGTGAGAGAAGTGAGCAAGAGCATGTTTGTTCGTTTGTTTGTTTGTGCGTGGGTGTGTGTGTGAAAGAGAGAAGATGGGAAGGGATGGGAGAGGTCAGAGACACGCACAAAAATTCACATCGATTAGCTGTGGTCCACACATCACATCAGACGGAAAAAAAAAAGTTTGTTTTCGACACGCAACACACACAAAAACCCGTTGCTGACACTTGTTGTCTTCTTTTTCTTCCTCTTCTTCTCCTTCATCCGTTCAACTCCCTCCTCCTCGAACGAGAACTCACTTCTTCTCCTCGCCCTCTCCCTCGCCCTCTCTTTCTCTCCCTCGTTCTCGTTCTTCTTCTGGTTCTCCTTCACCGTCTCATCTCGACTCTCATTCATCAAAAAGAAAAACAACAAAAAAAAAACTGCAATGATCTCCATAGGGTCAAATACCAGGTTCTGTGGTAACGACACCTCAGAGGTAACCGAAATAATCCACCGAAGCACAGTCCCGTCACTGTCACTCGCTGCTCGCTGCTCCTGTGCTACAATGACTCTCACTCTCGCTCGAATGCATAGCATTAACATTGCCCTTTGCACAATGACTGTTTGTTCCATCTGTAGGTACCATGGATCGACAATGACTTCACTCCTTGCTTCCATCAAAGGTACGAGAGGCCGCTGTATATCCCAAGGAAACTAAGCCAAGTCATGATTGAGTGATGGATGGTTTAGACATTTCCCACTTCCCATGAACAAATCAACTTTTTCTTCATTCCAATCCGCGACTGCTACTGTTTTTCCTGTCTAAAAGCAACAACAACAAAACACTTGGTTTCTGTTCTCCCCCCTAATCCAATACTCGACCATCACCACTTCACTCTACTCCACTGGCGGCCTGGTGGTACATCCTTGGTTATATCTTTTCTTCTTTTTTTCTTTCCTTTTAGTTTGGTTTGGTTTGGTTTGGCTTGGTTCGGTGTGGTCGCTTTTCAACTTCAGCTTGAACCTGTGAACCTTTGAACACCAACGGAAAAGAAAAGGTTTCCGTTTTTGGGACATATATCAGTCGCACTGAACCTTCACCCGAACCTTGCGCCTTTCACTGTTGAAACCTAACCTTGTTGTTGTTTCTTTTCTTCTCGCTATTGTTGTTTCCCACAACCACTCCTGCAAAAACAAATAGTGTGCTCGATGCTGGCATCCCCTTGCTGTGCGCCGTGCTGTCCCTGACCACAATCGTGGGCACTCTCGTCTACAAGCGCATTCAACGGAACCATGCAGGCGACACCAGCTATCTCCCCATCTCGGGCGACGACTCCATGCCTGGATCAGAGGATATTGATGATGACATGGACCACGCTAACGCTGCTCTTGGACAGGTGTCCTCTGGACGCCGTATTTCTGTCCGCGACGCACTCAAGTCCCTGGCCACATTTGTGTCCTTGGGAGTGTCCATCGGTTGGTTGATCCTCCGTTCCAAGGAAGACAGGGACACCTATCTTTACATTGCACCTCTTGTTTCCACCATTGCCTGGGTGAGTCTGTCTTCTATTCATTAGTGACTAATCAAGGACCACCGGAGCAAGGGATCGTAGCCTTTAAAATGGAGAAATCACAGGAACTAGTTGTAGTTAACCGGCTTCCTCGGTGCTTTGGATGGTGCCATGATCGGTGTTGGCTTTTGGAAGGAGTGTGTTGAGTTCTGAGAGCACTTGGTGTCGCTCTCACTCACTTCTCGGTGCATCAACACACCAGATGTTTGCTCTTCAGAAACCGGAAAACAGGAAGCATGGGGAAAAAAGCCGAGTTGGGATTCGATTGGACGCTAGAGGCGAGATCGAGACAAGCATCAGACTTGAAGTGCAGCTGGAAATCTTTTCATTTGTGGATGGAGCACAATGTGCCAGCGTGCCTGTGTGATTATTTCAACCCCGTCCAGTATGTTTCTGCCCAATCATCTGGCCGCTGTTTGTTAACCTTCTCGACTCTGTTATCTACTCCTTCCCCGCACATCGTCTTTTCCTAGGCTTACATCTCAGTCCTCACTGTCTTCCATTTGGTCCGCCCACTCAACCCATTGGTCTCACTCACACCACACTTCTCGGTCTTTTTCATCTTCAACCTGCCCATTGCCTTGTTCAGACTCCGCACTCAGGTCATTCGGCGGTCTTCTCACTTCGAGCTCATCCTCGCCGCCATCTACTTTTCAGATGCTATCTTCTTAACGTTCCTCGCGTTGACCTCGGGCAAATCTACACGCGCCTATGTTGCCAAGCCCGGTGAGCGTGTGCCCTGCCCTGAAGCTACTGCCTCACTCCTCGACCTTGCGCTTTTCTCGTGG
Organism: Podila verticillata NRRL 6337; assembly: GCA_000739165.1. Lineage (NCBI taxonomy): Eukaryota > Fungi > Mortierellomycota > Mortierellomycetes > Mortierellales > Mortierellaceae > Podila > Podila verticillata. Next base: position 799,485 of record KN042426.1, on the reverse strand, counting down.
GCCGATCCCTTGATCCGACTCGGCTTCAAACGCGTCTTGAACCAGGAGGACATCTGGGACTTCCGCCTGAGCGATTACTCCTCTGCTGTGATTCACCACTTCCGCCAGTCGATCCTCGCCACCCGTAAGAATTATCCATTCATCGTTCGCCTGGTGATCAACTTCAAGAGCCGCATCTCTGTCCAGGTCGTGTGGGCTGTTCTTTGGGGTCTTTTGACGTTTGTTGGACCTTACTCTTTGGAGCGTATCCTGTACTACGTCAAGCACAAAGATGAAATGTCGATCGAATGGGGCTACCTCTACGTCTTTGGCATGCTCTTTGGCATGTTGCTCTCTACTATTGCCCAGTCCCAGATGTTGTGGCATGGACGTCGTATCTCGATGCAACTCCGGTCCATTGTCGTTGGCGAGGTTTACGCCAAGGCCCTTCGCCGCAAGGACCGTGCAGGACAGACTCAAAAGTCTCAAAGCGAATCCGACGACGAGGAAGAAAACGAGATGTTCACCTATGGCGCCATCAATAACATGATCTCCAACGACACCTCCGAGATTTCCGGCGCCAGTGCCTATCTCCAGGATCTTTACATTTTGCCTCTCCAGATTACTCTCGCTATTTTGTTCCTCTACCGTGTCCTGGGCTGGTCTGCTCTTGCCGGTGTATTCACTATGGCCTGCTTTATCCCCTTCAACCTGTACCTCACCAACAAGGTCGAAAAGATTCAGGACGAGCTCATGAAGGCCACTGACAAGCGTGCCGAGTTGATGAACGAGCTTCTGCAGGCTATCCGCATTATTAAGTTCTTCTCCTGGGAGCGCAACTTTTACAGCAAGGTCGATATGGCTCGTGAAAAGGAGCTGAGACAACTCAGACTTCGCTTCACCTGGTGGATCTTCGGTACTGCTCTGTGGTTCGGAACCCCTGTCTTTGTTACTATCAGCACCTTTTTTGTCTACACTAAGATTGCCGGTAATGTTCTCACTCCTGGCGTCGCTTTCCCCGCCCTGGCGTAAGTATCTTTTTCTCGGCCCCGCGTGAGCTTGTAAGATATGCCGATGTTCAAGGTACTCACTCTTTTTTTTTGTTTACTCGCAACAAATAGTCTGTTCAACGTCTTGCGTGCTCCCATGGACGCTTTCCCTGAAATGCTTCAGCAATGTCTTCGTGCCAAGGTCTCTGCTGCTCGTATCGATCGATTCTTGGACGAGGAGGAAGTCTTGGTCTACAGCAACACCAAGCCTCGCAAAAACTTGCCCACCGACCCCATCATTGGTTTCAAGAACGCCACCTTCTCATACGCCGGCAAGTCTGAACAGGATGCTGCCAATGCCACGCATGCTGCTGGAGAGACTGTTAGCGGACACCATTTTGAGCTCAAGGACCTCAACCTCGAATTTCCTGTTGGAGAACTTTCTGTCATTACTGGACCCACTGGAAGTGGCAAGACTTCTCTTTTATTGTCTCTCCTTGGCGAGATCAACCCCGTCAAGGGTCAAGCTTTCCTGCCCCGCCGTGATTCTCATGACATTAACCCTGTCACCGGCTTGACCAACGGTATCGCCTACGTCGCCCAGCAAGCTTGGCTCCAGAACAACACTGTCCGCAACAACATTCTGTTTGGCTCTCCATTCGAGCAACGCCGATATGATCAGGTTATCGAGATGTGTGCCCTGAGACGCGATTTTGAGATTCTTGAACACGGCGACGAAACCGAGATTGGCGAGCGTGGCATTACTCTATCTGGAGGTCAAAAGCAGCGCATTGCCCTTGCCCGTGCTATCTATTCTCGTGCAGGCCATATTCTCTTGGATGACTGCTTGTCTGCTGTTGACGCTCACACTGCCAAGTGGCTCTTTGCCAAGTGCTTGATGGGTCCATTGATGCAGGGTCGTACTCGTGTCTTGGTTACTCATGCCGTTTCTTTGACTTTACGCGGCGCTGCCCACGTTGTTGTTCTCAAGAACGGAACCGTTGTCGCTAGTGGAACCTCGCAGCAGGTCTTTGACTCTGGTGTTCTGGGTGACGATGTGACCAATGAAGAACAAATCATGGACGACATGCCAACTGACGACCGTACCGTTGCTGGAATCGAAGAAGCTGAAGACGACAATGCCTCGAACGCCCCCACCGGCTCCTCCTCTCTGAACTTGACTGCTGCCGGAAAGAAAAAGGCTTCAAACGGAGACGATGCCTCAACCGACTCGACCATTCCCGCTAAGGAGAAGAAGAAGCTCATGGAGGATGAGGGCAAGACTGATGGATCTGTTTCTTGGACTGTGTATCGCCTGTACTTTGGCTCGATGGGCGGCATTCCCTACTGGATGTTCCTCATGGCTTCCTTCCTTTTCATGCAAGTGTTCCAGGTTGCCTCTGATTTGTGGCTCAGATTCTGGGCCTCCGATAAGAAGGCTGGTGACTCCTCGTCTTCTTCTGCTTTCGCCGCCGCATCTGTCTCGTCTTATGCCTCATCTGCCTCGGACATTGCCACCAACGCCTCCAGTCTATTGATGTCTTTCACCTGCCAGTACCGTGGCGAACACACCTACTTTGGTGGCAACCCCTTCCGCATGTGTCGCCAGGAGTACTATGATACCAGACAGCCCATGAGCCCCATTTCTGCTTTGGAGTACCAGTCCGAAGCCGCTCAGTTCTCGGCCCTGTCGGATGAGCCTGACACCGTTGGCAACCTGAACTACTACCTTGGCATCTACGCTCTTTTATCATTTGCCTACATTGCCACCATCATGTGTCGCCAGGCTGTCCAATATAAGGGTTCCCTACATGCTTCTCGCTCTATCCACCGCCGTCTGCTGTCCCAGATCTTGAACTCTCCCGTCCGCTTCTTTGATACCACACCCTTGGGTCGTATCATGAACCGCTTCACCAAGGACATCGAGACCGTTGATCAGGAGGTTGCTCCCATTGCTTCCAATCTCATGTTTGACTTTTTGGGCACCTTGACCGTTGTCATCATGATTACTGCCATCACCCCTCAGTTCCTGTTCCCAGCTTTCCTGATCTCGATCCTTTTTGTGATCATGGCCACCCTCTATCTCCGATCCTCGCGTGAGTTGAAGCGTATCGAGTCCATCACCAAGTCACCCATCTTTTCACACTTCGGCGAGTCACTCTCTGGCGTTGCGACCATCCGCGCCTACGGTCAGGAGAAGCGATTCCAGCATGAGAACCTCGAAATGTTAGATGACCACAACCGACCTTTCTTCTACCTCTGGGTGTGCAACCGCTGGCTCTCAATCCGTGTAGATGTCCTCAGTGCCTTGGTCTCCTTCTTTGCTGGTCTATTTATTATTGTCAACCGTGATACTGTTGATGTTGGCGCAGCCGGTCTCTCTTTGTCCTACTCGCTGACCTTTACCGACCACGTCCTCTGGCTGGTTCGTTTGTACTCGAACAACGAGATGAACATGAACTCTGTGGAGCGTGTTAGCGAATACATGGACCTGCCCCAGGAGCCCGCCGCGGTCATTGAAGGTTCTCGTCCACCAGCAGGCTGGCCTAACAATGGTGAGATTGAGGTCGAGAACCTTGTGATGCAGTACTCTCCCGAGGACCCGCCCGTCATTCGTGACGTCAGTTTTCACGTCAAGCCTCGGGAAAAGATCGGTATTGTTGGACGCACCGGAGCAGGAAAATCAACACTAGCTGTTGCCTTCTTCCGATTCATGGAGCTGACAGCAGGCAAGATCATCGTGGATGGCATTGATATCTCCAAGCTCGGAGTCCACGATCTCCGTTCGTCGCTGACGATTATTCCCCAGGACCCTGTACTGTTTATCGGCACCATCCGCAGCAACTTGGACCCTTTCAACGAGCACGACGACGCAGCCCTGTGGGCGACTCTGAAGCGTGTCCACTTGATCTCTGAGGACGGCATGGAGTCCAATTCGTTCGGCAACCTCGACAGCGAGGTGCACGAGAACGGCAACAACTTTTCGCAGGGTCAGCGCCAGCTGATTGGACTTGCGCGTGCGCTGCTCAAGCAGAGCAAGATCATTATTCTGGACGAGGCTACGGCCTCTGTGGACCACGAGACGGATGCGCGTATCCAGGCTACAATTCGCGAGGAGTTCAAGCAGTCGACTTTGCTGACCATTGCACATCGTCTGAGGACCATCATTGATTTTGACAAGGTGCTGGTGATGGACCACGGCAAGGTTGTCCAGTTCGACACGCCGCTGACCCTGATCCGCGAGGAGGGCATCTTCCGAGGCATGTGCCAGCGCTCTGGCGAATTTGAGCTCTTGCTCGAGATGGCCGCTGCAACAGAAAACAACGCGTAAAAAAAAAAGAAGCACCTGTTTTCCCCCCTCCCCTCCCTACTCCAACTCTTCATTGTTACTTTTGTGCTGTGTTTACTCTTTCATCGTGTTTTCTTTTCCTTTTTTTTTTTTTTTACTTGCATACCTTTTTGTTTTTCTACATATATTAAAAAAGAAATAAATGAACCTTTTTTTTTCCTTTACAATCATATCCTGGGAATTACGCGATCCGTGTTCTCGGCAATGTCCTCCTTGCAGAACTTGTCCTGGTTGATCTGGACGCTATACACCTCCGGGAAGCCGACACAGACATCTGTGTAGCCCATGGTCTTGACCAGATAGGTCAGCGCTGCCTGGTCCTGGCGGTGGTTCGCGCGCGAGGACCCCTCGGGCGCAATACACTCCTTTGTCTTTGCACAATCTACCCACTCGCGCAGTATCCCTTCCCGCACGGTCGCGTTACGAACGTCCAGGGCGAGGGCGGCGCCATTGCAGTTGGTCTCGTTGCGCGGGAAGCGGTCAAGGGTGTCGTGGAAGTAAGCGAGCATCCCGGGGTGGGTCCATGTCCACAGCGCGTCCTGAGACTGTGGTGTCCACAGCCCGTGGCGCAGCATGAAGCTTGGCAGCCAGCGCAGGAACTCGACACTGATCCGGTCGCCAGCGTCGAGCCAGAGAACGATGCCTGGTTCGTGTGGGGTGGGCGGTGACGATGGCGATGGTGATGGTTCTTGCGTGGGTTCTGAGATTGTCTTTTCTGTGCTCTTGGTGTCTGTTTGTTGAGGTTGCTGGATTTGTGGGGTACCCTGCTGTGGTTGTTGCTCGACTGTGTTCTGCTCTTGTACTCCCTGCTCAGTCTCCTCCTCCTCCCCCAGCTCGAGTTCTTGCTCTTCGAGTTCATTAAGAGCTTCATTGTCCTCTTCCGACAAAGTGCCTTCTTCATCCTGAATATCCCCAGTCGCCAGAGGCTGGAGCTCAACCTCTCCAAGATCCTCCTGCACCGTTTTCACAGCCTCGTTGTCGATCAACTCTATCCGCGCCTTTGTGTGATGGCTCATATCCCGTTTCTCAAACAGAGAGCTCGACGACGGCTGGGTGCCCAAGAACCGCTGGCTGACCTCGTCAATGATTCCAGCCTTCCACCCGTACTCGCCACGGGTCTCGGTACCAAGGGCCCAGAATGCTGGGTACCTGTCAAATTCAAAGTCGTACACCTCGTCCATGTAACCCGCCTCCACCAGCGCACGGAAAGTCCGCCTTTTCCTCTTAGTCGGGCCCATTCCCAGATTGTACACCACCACCTTGGGCCGGATCTCGTAGACGATGGATGAGTAGTTGCCTGCTCCGCTGCCCTCCTGTCGTTTCTCTTTCTTGGCGCCTTGGAGATTGCCATGACTCTTTCCAGACTTTTGGTGTGCTGCAGGTATCTTTTTCTTCTTGACTCGCCGGCGGATCACGGCCATATCCGGGCTGGTGTCGACGTATCGAATCGCGCGCTGCTCCCGGGCCACTCGGCGGCTCACCTCTTGCACGGGCGACGTATCCAGCCCATTCAGTACATCGTTGAGGTGGTACAGGTACGCCTCGAGGGCACACATATGGTTACCACTGGCGGCCGTGACGATCGTGATGGGCACGACCAGCCTGCGCTGGCTCTCGAGACTGGCCTCCACGGCACTGAATTGAGGCACACGGGCATCCGATGGCTCTATAGTTCTCAAGTGTAGAATGCTTGGGTTAAAGCTCTCGTTATGACTCTCTCTCTCTCTCTCTCTCTCTCTCTCTCTCTCTCTCTCTCTCTCTCTCTCTCTCTCTTGGTTGCAGACCAATGTGTGACGTGTATGGGGTTTACCTTGTGTGTAGAGATAGTACTGGACGACCCCCATGGGAATCAGCAAGCTGGCGCACAGGATCACAGATGTGAGATTTTCTTGGATGAATGAGTAGCGCATTGCATTGTTGTTCCGGAATGGAATGAGAGGAATGCTTTTTCTCTCTGTTTTTTTTTGGCGTTGAAGCAAAGGATAGGAGTTGATTCTAAATCATCCTAAAATGCATAACCACACCTCACTTTCTCTTATTCCTTTCTTTTTGAATCCATCGTGGGTGTCGATCAATCATAAAGAAGAAACAATCGTTGGTGGCAACCTAGAACCTGATGCCTCCGTACCTGGAACCGTAATCGCGTGGAGAGAGAAAGAGTGTGACTGGATAACAAAAGGGATCATCCTCAATGCTATGAGTATCCCATCATATCGTGTTTTGTGGGTTTTTTTTTTGGTAAAATATTTCTGCGAATAGCCAGTGTTAGCTGTCTCTCTGTGCTTATTCTTCTTCAAATACCCGGATTTTATTCCATGCGTGGAGACAAAGTATACATTGTTTGTGTTTGTTGTGTTCCCGGATGTTTGTTCTGTTCCCGGGATATCATCCGCGGGGTCGGGATATTGGGTTTCTGAAAAATGATAATTTTGCTGACATGAATATTTGTTCGCTCATGCCCTTGGCCCGGAGTTTGTGGGAGGAATGCGGGTTCTGCATGCAGAGTTTGTCAGGAACAAAGTTGATGAGTGCCTTCGCGGGACGCATCATCGACCAAAAATAGTAATATCGCGTCGTTTGCCTTTTAACTTGGAACAAGGACATCATTTGAGTGTTGAAGTGTTTGTTTCGAGAATGCCCTGTCGTGCCAAGCACTCGATCAGAGTTGCGTGTAGTGCCAAGTACAGTACACCCTGGAATACAGTACATATCGTGTACTCACTGTGTGGGGTGGAAGGATGAGAAGGATGAGAAATATAGGCAGGGCTTGTTCACAGCAAGCTCCTTCTTGAAGAATGAAGAACGGAGTGGGTGAGTGAGTGCTGACTGAGCAACCTTAAAATATAATCAATGGTCGTCATCGTTTGTGCTCTCACCACATTCAGAGCGAACAAACACAACACACATGAAGAGTGTATGTACACAGACAGGGCTGAGTGATTTTTTTGTCAATTTGATAAAATAGCAGTAGTAGAGTGAAAGAGGAAATTTCTCAAAGGGGAGTTGGACATGCTCAAGGGGAGGGTCGACTGCGACATCAAGACCTCTTTGCGTCACCATGCATCTTGGCAAAGTTTTGAGTTGAAAATGTTACGTCGTTCGAACTGCCCATACGTTGTCATAGGTCTTACTGGCTTGCTTGTGAGATACCTTGGCTGGGGTTGGAATCAGAAAAATGAAAAAAAAAAAAAAAAAAATCAATTCGCCACACAAAAAGATGGCCAAGGTGGAGGGTCTCAACGTGGACAGAGAATATCATTCCGGTGGCGAAGGAGCATGTCATGCTACGCAGTCGGGCATGATGGACATCGGGTCAATCGTATTTTATGTTTCTGTTCATTTGCCACTTACCATTATATCGCTGTGCCTCCACATGATGTTGGTCTCAAGCCCTAAAGCGCACCTTTGATTTTTTTTTGTTTAGTCAGTCATGGCCGTTGGCGCTGATGTCGCTATTGCTGTTGACGAGCTATGTTGGCGCACATAGCCCACTATTTATTATTAATGGTTGATATCCGTTGCTTCGACATTCAGTGCTTGTCTACAGCAGTGCTTGTCAAAAAATAGTCTTCATCCTCCGTGTGCACAGCCCAAGTGTCCAGGCGCCAGGGGCGGCTTGAAGGCGAACGGTGGACAGAACTCGAAAATAGAAGGACGATTGACTTTTGATGAGGATGATGAGAACGAGCGACGAAGGCGAAAGCGGAACAAACTTTGCGGGCTGAATCGAATGTGCTCTCGTTCGCTTTTTAGTGTGCATGTGGTCGTGTGTGTGCGTGTGTGTGAATGTGGTCCTGTGTGTGCGTGTGTGTGAATGTGTGAGTGCTCTCCTATTTTTCGTTTATCTCTTTCATTCAATGAGTTGGCAAAGTGGATCTGCGCCCCGTTTTTATTTTATCCTTTTTTTTTCTTTTTCGATTGACCGCTTTGGCCGATTCTTGATTGCTTAAGGAATATAAAAAGGGCCTTTGCCCAACCGTCCTTTCTTTTTTTTCTTCATCATCACCAGCAACCAAGTTCTCTGCTCTATTTTTAAGCATCCTTTTTTCTTTCTCTTCTTCTTCTTCAAGCTACACACCCTTTCCACTTTCAACACCAAACAACTACATACAATCACAATATGGGTTACACTTTTGAGGTCGAACTGGACACTGCCCAGCCCTTCATTGTTGATCTTGAGGTGCACGAGTACCACACCCAGGTCCTCAGCGGCAACATCATCCTCCACTTGGAGAAGCCCGAATCATTTAAAATCGCGACTGTCTCTATTGCTGGCCATGGTACACAACGAATCCATTTCTCTCTAACGTTGCCCATGCTAGAGGTCAAAATACAAAGTCTAACCCCTCTCTTCTCTTTATCAATAGTTGGCGTGATGCTAAACATTGGCACACCAGAGTCAGGAATTGTGCACGAACGCCTCGTCAATTCCACTACGGATCTTGTTGCCGCCAACGACACCAACGGCAGTGCCCTCATCAACTTTGAGGCTGGCACCCAGTACTTGCCATTCCGAGTTGATATCCCTCGCTCCGGCGACTTGCCCCCAACCCTCATCAACAAGCTCGACACCCCTTATATTGACTGGAAGTACGAGATCCAAGTCACTCTCCGTCGCAGCTCTTTGTTCTCCACCACCAAGACATTCAAGCACGACCTCATCCTTCGTCGTCTCCATACACCCTCACCTTCCACAAAAACTTTGTCATCCTCCACAGATGTTCACGGACAGTACAGAAGCAAGTTGACCGCCGATGGAGTCATTTCATTGGGTCAGGACATTCTACAGGCGTCGGTTGAGCTCAAGGCTCGTCATAAGGAGTATATGATCAAGGAAATCGACTGCGCGATCGTACAGACCGAGGATATCAACTTCAGGACCAAGCGCGGCCATCCCTCTGTCGATAATGCGTAAGTGCCAAATACTCTTCCGGTTGTGTTCGAACCTTTGTTTTCACCTGGCATTGCATACTGACAACCACTTGCTTTTTTATTCTCTCTTCAATGTTTAGTCACGTTCCCGGCGCACCCTGTAAGATCAATGCTTCGCGCATCGTGTCCAACTTCAAGAAGGTGCGTAATGAGGAGAACAGCCTGGATTTCGGACGCAAAAAGCCCATTGACATGGACCTGCGCATCGACAACTTCCAGTTGATCCCCACGGAGCAAGGCTTGGACTGGCTCCAGATCTCCCACGTCCTCCGCTACACCATTCACTTTATGGACGTCCAGGTCGAGCCCATCGTCACGGAGCTGCCCCTCTTTGTCGGTCACGAGGATTTGTCCAGCGCGGCAGAGCCGATGCTCAAGTTCAAGCGGGCAGAAACCATCCTGATGCCCTTGCCACAGATCGAGTCTCATCTGTAAAAAAACAGGCAACAAACACAAGGAACAAGGAGCAAAGCGTTGATCGTTTTCTCCTCCTCCTGTGCTCTTCTCACGTAAACCCCCCCCCCATCTCTCCATCCTCACCCGCACTGCATATAGTCCTTCATCCCCTCATCCATTCGTTCAATCACAAAACATAAATAGACAGCATTTATAGACAAGCTACGGCATTGGAATATACCAACATTCAAAAGGAAACACTTTTTTCTCAAGGGTCCTGTGCATGAATTGGTTCAAAAAAAAAAAAAAAGAAGACAGTCTTGTTTTTAGAGTTTGCCATGTGTGCCATACAAGGCGACATCCTGGACAAACTGGAAAAGAGAGAAAAAAATGAAGCCACACAAATCTTGCGACATGTGCTGATCATCGAATACCAAGGTAACCCGGTCATTGGGCACCTTGGATCTAATGGGCTCAGGTTGGTTAGCGCCCAACGTGGGGGTCGAACCCACAGCCTTCAGATTAAGAGTCTGACGCTCTACCGATTGAGCTAGCCGGGCGGAGGCGGATGAAAGCTGACTTTTGTTTTCATTTTTGAACACTCTCGGACTTATTTTCGCGTTCAAGGTCCGTTTTCCACCTTGATAACGATCCAACTCCTTCTAGGCGCGTTGGCGGCCTGCCTGGAAAATAATAAAGAGGAAATGGTTGTCCGGAGAAGGAGGAGGAGGAGGAGGAGGAGGAGGAGGAGGACGACAGGTGTTGCTTTAGTAGACAAGGACCTCAATGCTCCCAACATCTGCCTCGTTGGTCTGATCTGCGTTTGATAAGGTCTCGCTTGCTGGGAAAATGCTGATTGCAATATCCAAGTTTAACACTGTAGCACAACAACATCAGCTCCTGTCCATAACAAACCTATTTGCATGGACACCAGATTATGTGGATCTGTTCTGTCGAGCGTCGAGTTGAAGTTGTTGGAACGACAGGCGAGTGCTGAAAACCCTGGTCCGTGAACACAGAATAAGGTTTTGTGGCAGTGTGGTCGTGCGACTGCGATTTTTTTGGAACGATTTATGGAGATCGATTGGCCAGCCGATTTTCACCTCCTCTAAAACTAACTTTCGGTGTGTGACATACCTTGCTGAATTCATGGGCGACATCCATGGATGCGTTGGGACGACTGTTATCCATCCATCCGGTTCACTACCTCGTTGTCCCTGGGAACTATGCGGGAATCAACCGAACAGTCATCCTTATTGATAATCCATCACTGCCAGGAGGGTTCATGTAGCAGCATCTTTTACCAATCAGGAATCAAACTTTGCACAATCATGGGGTCGTAATCGCATTCGAGGAAACAAATGGATGTCACCAGACGAATGGGCGTTAAACAGGATGGCAGAGAGCGCCTGAGATCTCGCTGAATAAGCGCTTACCCAGCATCAGGAACAAGTTTGGCGCTTGGTTCGGGGCTATTTCAGTATAGGACAGGCTAGACAGCAACTTGTAGGACATATGACAGGCAACTCTCCTCACAAAAAGCCTGTGTGAGCAAGGCATACCAACAAAATACTTTCGATCAAGCGCCTAACCGATATTTTTGGTCTACTTCAACGTGTCAATAGGACAAAATGAAGGATATCTACAAGGAAGAGATTCTCGCTATCCCCGCCGGCGTTGAGGTCGAGATCAAGGCTCGTCTCGTCACCGTCAAGGGACCCCGCGGTACCCTCAACAAGAACTTCCGTCACGTCGAGATGGACATTGTCAAGCTGGATACCGCTCGTCTCCGCCTCGTTGTCTGGCACGGCAAGCGCAAGCACGTTGCTTGCCTCCGCACCATCCGCTCCTTGATCAACAACATGATTATTGGTGTCACCAAGGGTTACGAGTACAAGATGCGCTTCGTCTACGCCCATTTCCCCATCAACGTCATTATTGCCGATGATGAGAAGTCCGTCGAGATCCGCAACTTCTTGGGTCAGAAGATCGTCATGAAGGTCCCCATGTTGGAGGGCGTCACCATCTTCCACTCCAAGGACCAGAAGGATGAGATCACCTTGATCGGTAACGATCTCGGCAACGTCTCCCAGTCCGCTGCCAACATCCAGCAGGCCACCACCGTCAAGAACAAGGATATCCGTAAGTTCTTGGATGGTATCTACGTCTCCCAGAAGGGCCAGATCAAGGGTGCCGATGACGAGTAAACTTTCCCGCCCCTGTGTACTCTCATCCTACCTCCGTCCAACAGTTTCATAAGTTTTTGAATAAATTGGAGCGTTATCCATAAAAAAAAAAATATGACCATTGCCTTGTGTATGTATGTAGTCTAGCTATTTCAATGCGGATGCTCGATTTCGACTTTTGTTGGTGGCAAATCAATATCACGTGTTTTTTGTTAGAATGGACGGAATAAACAAAATGGTCAGTGACAAGCCACAATATCTGCCTCGTTTTTTTTTTCTTGAACCTTTCTCCTCGACCATTGCGAGCCTTACTCAAACCTTCACCATTGCAACTACATCTGCATCTGGCCACAGGGACCATCCTCACTCTCCATTTCGTCTGTGCATCCCATTACTTATCCGACCTCATTTCCTTAACCCTTTACCTAATCGCCAAAAGAATACTATACGATGCCAAAGACAGGAGTGACAGGACCCTTCGTCGAGGTTACGACCAAGATTTATATCCACTTGCCCCCATGCTTCGCCACAAAGCCTGTCGAGGGTATCCAGGAGCAGTTGAACGGATTCCTCATGAGGTATTATCCTAGGCCGTACCTTGAAACATTGACGGTTCAAAGACCGTTGTTCGAATACCATTGGAGGCAGATCGAGACCAAGCCCAATTGCGATATCTGACCTAACAAGACCTTCCTCTTGCTTCTTGGAAACATGTTTAGATACATGCCACAAGTTGAGGGCGTTGTTCTGGCTCACTCTGATTTGAAGTTGCTTGAGTCTTCAGGAAGGATCATGTACGACTCACCCTACAGCCATTTCTGGGTTAGCGTGAAGCTCTTGGTCTGGAAGCCCGTCAAGGGAAGCTCCCTTCGTATGTTTTCTTTTTTCTTTTGGCACAGGGAGCAAAACAGTTCAAAGTTGGGGCAGATTGCATCTCGTGGACACGTTGTTGACTTTTTTTTTTTTGTCATTATGGCACCTTGACCTCTTTCTAGACGGCACTATCAACCTTCAGTCGCCTGATCACATTGGTCTGTTGATCTACGGTACCTTCAACGCCTCAATTCCCTCCGAGTTTATTCCCAAGGACAAGTACGAATTCAACCCCAACAGCACCTACAGCCACAAGCAGGATGGAGCTGAGGCTGCGATCAACGTTCTCAATGGCGAATGGGTCCTCAAGAGCACAGGCGAGAGCATTGGTCACGAAGGCATCATCGAGTTTGAAGTCTCAGAGTAAGTGTCGCGCTTTCTCTTGGCATGAGCACTAGTGTGTCTGTGTGCCTTTTAAGAAGTCATGATCCAATGGAGTGGAGTTCTCTAACCGTTTGTGGACTATTGGCACTGTGCTCTACCAATAGCCTGGTCAGGACAAACGACATGTTGACAGTAACAGGATCTCTGATGAAGGTCCCAGTGACCATGCGCCGTGCTTCCATGATCGTCAAGGGATCGCCTATTGTCGACGCATCATCAGTCAAGAAGAGATCTGCACCTGAGGAGGATGAGGAGGATCACAAGGCTGCAGGAACAACCGATGACAACGACCGCAAGAGGATAAAGAAGGAGAAGAAGAAGGAAAGGAAGAACAAGGAAGACAAGAAGGAAGACAAGAAGGAAGACAAGAAGGAAGACAAGAAGGAGAAGAAGGAGAAGAAAGAGAAGAAGGAAAAGAAAAAGTCCAAGGACGAGTAAGGAAGAGACCTTGTCAACGAAGCCGGAGAACCTTTAGACCATGCATCATTAAAAAATCAATACCGTATTTGCATATTTCACCCCTTAATCGTGGTCGACTGTGCACTGAGCTCCTTTGCCATTCAAAAGTTGGCAGGAAGGTCCAAGTTGACAACACATTCAAAAATAATTCGATGTCTGGCATTCCATCATTACCCTACGTGGTTCTAAAGTGCCACAAGCCATTACTCACCAGCGAAATTCTTGCTCAGGGCCATGACTCTCCGGACAATGCTTACCAAACCAACCATACGGGAGCTCTGGGGTCAACTGTAGGCTCACCCACTGACCCTCAAACCCATACCCGCACAATTCATCCAAAGATCCACTACATATTCGACAACGACCCTCTGGAGGCAGAGATTCTAGAGAACGTGCCCAAATCCCGATGTATCACACTAGACCTGGACCCGAAATCAGGCGTCGTGACGAACGTGGAGTCTTTTCTAACGGGGCTGCAGGTGATGGATGTCAAACTTGTCTCTTCGTCATCAACCGCCTTGTCGACATCGACACCGTCCTCGACTGTCTTTTCGCCGTCAGCTAACGCAATTGAGGAAGCTACGGATGCAAAGGGCACCACCAAGGACAACTCGCCATCATCTTTCGAGTTAGGATCAAAGGACCTTGCTAGAGCAAAGGTTACGGCATCAAGCTCGTCTATTGACAAAACTGGGTTAGGCAAGAGTGACGAGGGAGTAGGTACATCCTCCCCTAGCAAGAGCTGGACATTGATGATTGATGCTGTCGAGGTCGACGATAGAAACCATGAGAGGTATGAGCACAAAGTATGCCGTAGGATAAGAAGGCGTACTTTGAGATGTCGACTGATCGTTTTATGCTTCTTGTTATGGAATACAGTGAATCCGAGTTGCTGGAGCATTCTATGATATCCAGCATGGATACCGACTTGGTACCCCAGGACTATATTAGCCACTGCGACGCACTCTTGCAGTCATTTAGTGCTCGGTATGTACTAAGTCTATGCTTTCATGGGAAGTTTTTTTTTTTGCTGCGCATGATGCTCTCTACTGACCAATGCACTCCTGGACCACAATAGGAACGCGCTCGTTCAAAAGGTTCTCCAGTTCTCAAATTCATCTCAACCTCAAGCACCCGCAGAATCATAGAGAGAGTCTCGACCCACGTTCTTGCTGCAGGAAAATAAATTATGGTGCGCCAGTCACGAATCACGAAAAGGCGCAGGCTAAGCCCACAAGGCCAAACAAACGAAAGGCGCCTCTTCATCCATTCATTCACATCCAACAACAGGAAGACAGCTGTTGGCATCAGCAACGATTGCATGCCCGATTAAATACTTACGGAAGCACTCTGACCCACAATGGACACCAGGTACTTTGTGTGCTCTCATCGATTACGTTGGTCTTTAATGGATGCATCCACCATGCGTCTAATTTCAGGAACGTGGTTCCTCCCATTCTTACTTCCTTTTCCTTTACCAGACTGCCTGAATCTAGTCGCAAAAGTGGACCGAAACAAAAACGCGACTCTGACGTGGGCGATGAACCAAGGAAACTGTTGAAACTGGCTTTGGAGTAAGGCACTCTTTTTTTTTTCTGCTTCCACAGCCCTTGAACGCGTATTTTTCCTTTCTTTTTTTTTTTTTTTTTTTTTTTTTTTTTTGTGGAGGGAGACTGATCTCCTTAATGACAACCTGCGTCTGTGCTCGGATCGTCATCACACTTGTTCGCATTCTTCTATCGATAGGCCTGGGACAAATTATTTTTCACAAAACGCCCGCCGCACTAACGCTCTCGCCACAGCCGGGCATGCATCGAAGCCGCACTTGACAAAGACGAAAGTCAGGCCTCGCTCCAAGACGACAGAAGCCGGCACACCGACAGAGGACACAGAGCCAATCAAGTCAATACCCACTTCTATCACAAAACATGGGGATCGCCCCCTAGCATTACCACTAAACAGGAGCGCCACCTTCTCCACGCCATTTTTATCGTCGAACAAACCCGCCTCAACCTCAACACTCGTCCAAGCGACGAAATCCAACCCATTGCTGCAATTTCTGAGTAGGAGTTCATGTTCGACAGCCGCCTTGCCACCAAAGCTCACCAAATCAACGTCAGGATCTCAAACACTCCAGGACAGCACGCTCTCGCCATTCCTGGTTTCCAAAAAGCCCATTCCAGGTCTCGTGCAAAGTGCCACAGCCGCGGATCGCCTGTCCATCCTTTTGAACAAGCGAACAAGTAAATCAGCACCTATGCTCACGAAACGATCCCTGTCACTTATGGAATCTCGGCCACGGAAGGACGAGAAGGCATCACCATCACCGTTGTCTTCTATGTCGTCCACCTCAGAAAGAACCGCTAGCTCTCTAAGGCCCCAGGCACTGCGGCGACATCATACCATGATTGGATCTCGGAGCGAGTTCCTAAAGACACTGGAGACGTCGACAAGCAAGTTCGCTCCGTCGTCCTACATTCCCGTGGCGCTAGAAGAGTGCCAGATCTTGCCATGCATCGACTATATACCCAAGCCGGACGACACCACCAAGCGTATTAGTCCCGCGACCGTAAGTTTACCCTTTTGATTAAGATGGATCTTGCCCAATGACAAGGGGTTCTTACTCCCCTCTCATTTGTTATGCTTGTTTTGTTGTGCACAAACCAATAGCTGGTCGATGTGCTAGAAGGCAAGTACAAGGACAAGTACGACGAACTATTTATTATTGATTGCCGCTTTCCATACGAGTTTGAGGGTGGCCACATCAAGTCTGCCGTGAACATCAACACGACTGACAAGCTGGAAGAGTTGCTGTTCAAGCCTGCCATCACTGGCAAGAGGGTCCTCTTGATATTCCATTGCGAGTTTTCAAGTGAACGCGGCCCTAGAATGTAAGGAGTCTTTTTCAATTTTTGATATTTGGTTGAACATATCGGGAAAAATTAGCATTTACAAACTCGGTCTTTTGATCTTGTATACCTTTTAGGGCACGCCACCTCCGCAACCAAGATAGATCGGCGAATGCAATCCACTACCCAGCGCTGTATTACCCCGAGGTGTATGTGATGCATGGAGGGTATTCGGGGTTCTTTGTGGCGAATCGCAGCTACTGCTGGCCCGAGGGGTATGTGGAGATGCAGGACGAGAAGCACTCGCAAGAGTTTGAGGTGCATATGAAGACGTTCAGCCAAGAGTTCAGCAGGACAGCGTCCAAGGGGTTCCTTGCGACCCAGTCCAAGAAAAAGACGACGCCCTGATGGCATGCCACACGCCACACACATGCGCGCAGAGAGAGAGACACACACGCAGATTAGATGTCATGTTGTCACCCCCCCCCCCCCAACTATCCCACGTTTTCCGTGTATTCCACACCTGTACTTTTATCAATATTATCAGTGTTACCACTAGCGTAAATTGCAGAGATGGTCATTTGCTCACACATGGCACACAGAGTGCAGTGCCTCGCCTGTTCTGTTTTTTGCCTTTTATTTGCGCGCCTTCCAGTATTTTGGAGGGGTGTTGTGCTGATTCCTCGATTTTAGGGTTCTCCATGAGGCATTTCTTTTTTTTTTTTTTTTTTTTTTTTTTTCGAACTGAGATAAGGAGGCGACAAGTGACTGGCGAGAGAGGAAGCACCGAAACACCAGAAGGAAGGAATATTGGTCTGGGCAGTGTGTGGGCACTGGGCACGGCAGAACAGTTTTTTATTTGGTCTGAGAGAGACAGAGAGACAGAGACAGACATAAAAGGTGCATCTTATTCCTTTTTGTTTTCTTCTTCTCTTCACCTTCTTCTTTATTAACCAGCTCGATTCTCCCCTTCATCCCTCCCTCTCTCCCATCCACATTGTCTATACTACATCTTCCATCGCACAGTAGCATGTTGGGTTCCACTCTATAACCATACGCCCCTCCAAACTCAATCAACGCTTAGCACATTCACAAAGAAAAAAAATCTCCGGGATTTTCGAGCTGATCTCTTTCCAACTACTCTCCCCACTCACACTCACTCACTCACTCACAAACCACCCATCCACCACCGTCTATTACTTGTATCAACACACACTTTCTGTACATTACTATCTATTGCACTCTGTTCTTTTCTTGTCTTTTTTTTGTCCTTGCTACACTATCCCACCTGTAAACTACTTTTTTATCACACTACGCCTTTACTTCCAAGATGGTTACCTTCTCCACTGACTACTGGGCCCCCGCCATGGAGGTTAATGTCAGACGTCGACAGGAAAAGTCGCCACTTGCCCAGAAGGGAGCCCACTACCTCCACAATGACGAGCACTGGAACACCCTCAGGCAGGTCCCCACCTTCGACTCGTCCTCTTCCTCCACGGGCCACCTCTCGGGCATGGGCATGGAGTCCCCGGCTGCACTCAAAAAGGCGCTCTACCCAAAACCACCCCCAGTCGCTGTCACCAACAAGAAGCAGACCTTGATGCACAAAATCTTTCATCACGAGCCAAAGTCTTCTTCCTCCAGCCCTCCGTCCTCACCCCTCAACGCAAATCCTCCGGTCGAGGAGGACCCTTACTTGCTCACCACAGCCAGTCCACTCGAGAAGAAGAACATCTTCAACTTTGCCAGCGTCCTTGGCCGTGCATCGTCCTTTGGCAGCGAGCGGTCCGATACCAAGAAGCCCGACTGCACTCTGCTCAAGAAGTACGGTCTCTGCGACAAGGGCAACATTGGCCAGGGTGCTACCGCTGTGGTTCGCCTGGCCCATAAACTGAGCGACGACGACGACGAGGCCGAGAAGCTCTTTGCTGTCAAGGAGTTCCGGAAGCGCAGAAAGAACGAGACCGAGAAGGAGTACGTCAAGAAGCTGACGAGCGAGTTCTGTATCTCGTCGACACTGCACCACGAGAACATTGTTGAGACTGTGGATCTGGTCCAGGACGAGCAGCACCACTGGTGTGAGGTCATGGTATGTGCATTCATTCCTCATAATCACGCACGAAACCCCTTTCATTTGTTATTTTTTTGGGCGAATGAAGCTCTATGGACACGAACTGGTCCGATCAACGGAACAAGCGAAAGAAAAAGAAAAAAAGGAGGTGTTACTGTTCTTTGGACGACTATTGGAGAAGGAAGAACACACTCGATCATGGTCTTTGATGTTTCTCTGCAATAACCTCTCTTTTCCCACGTGGGACGACTATCGCACGTTTTGGATGTCTTTTGTGAGGATAGCAGGTCTTTGACCACTCATCACATTCGATGGCATTCGAATATCAAAGAGACGAAACAGGCCTTCAGGGCAACTCCTTCTGATCACACCCTCACTACACCAACAACACTTCATCAACTAACCCACCAACACACCAACACGGGCTACACCCCTGTTTGCAACAACAACAACAACAGTGGCATTCCTCTTTCGAGTGAGGGATTTTTTTTCTGCTTCTATTTCGAATTTGATTGATTTGTGTAACCATTGCACTCAATGACTATAGTGCTGATTGGACACACAGTCCAGCCCTTTATCTCTTTTTACGTTTTTTCCTCTCTTTCTGTGGTGCGCGGGTTATTTTTATCAGTCCGAGGAAAGGGGGGGGAGGGGGGATTACCACTTGATCATTGTGCATGAGCAGCAACCACACATGCACTAAATACTCACCTCATACAATTATGTCTTAACTTAATAGGAGTACTGCTGTGGTGGAGACCTTTACAACACCATCAAACAGGGTCACATGTCCCGCATCGAGATCGACTGCTGCTTCAAACAACTGATTCACGGTGTCGCCTACCTACATTCCATGGGCGTGGCCCACCGTGACATCAAGCCCGAGAACCTGCTGCTGGACGGACAGGGTCGTCTCAAGATCACCGACTTTGGCGTCTCCGACGTATTCCGCATGTGCTGGGAAAAGAACCCTCACTTGTCCAAGGGCCTCTGTGGATCGGAGCCCTACATTGCGCCAGAAGAGTTCCAGAACAAGGAGTACGATGCCCGATGTGTCGACATCTGGGCTTGCGGCATTGTCTACTACTGCATGGTCTACCAGGGCATCCCCTTCAGAGCTGCGACAGCCCAGGACCCCAACTACCAACATTTTTTGGACATGCGGACGGTCGGCAACTACGAGCCCTTTGAGCGCCTGCCCTTTGGAAGCCGGAATCTGATGAAGAAGATTCTGGACCCCAACCCAGAGACACGCATCACGATCGAGCAGATTCTAGAGGACGAGTGGTTCAAGAGCGTCGAGACCTGTATCCACGGCGAGAACCAGGATCCCCATCGCCATCTCGAGCCCAGCCTTTGAAGAGAAAAAAAAACCTGAAAAGAAGACTTAGCTCCTTATTTTTGTAGCTTTTTTTGATTCTGAATTTTTTTTTTTTTTTTTTTTTTTTTTTTGGGATGTGCGGAAAATATAGACACGCATTGAGCGTGAAAAAGCAACAACATATGAGCCGGAACAAAGTTATCTGCTTTGTGCTATTTTCCTTTGTGTGCTATCTGCGGATGATCAAATCTCTCCCCAAAATGCATGGCAATGTCTCAGCGTAAGCCATTTTCATCGATCGAAATAGCGTCCTCGATCTCGCTCTCCAGGTCTTCCCACCGATCCGCGAGCGTGCCTCCGATCTTGGACAGCGTACGCGCCATCTCCAGCCATCCGGACGAGTTCTTGGCGTTGTCGTCCCCATAGAGGATCTGCCCCAGGCTTGTGCCCTCGATATCCTGGCGTCGGACCCCGCGTGCCTCGATCCAAGACCACACCAGCAGCTCCGTCATTGTCACCGTCCACTCGATCTGCTCCATGTCACGCGCATGCCATGCCTCGTGGCCCGTCTCGTTCTCGTCGTCCTCCACCAGAGACACGTCAAGGACCGATGACTTGCCTCGGCTTTTAGTGGTGGAAGAAGAAGGAGGGGTGGCGCCTGGGTTGGGTCGGAGGTTGCACGGCATCGTGTACGTGTCCACGACTCGCTTGAACGAAGGATAGATCCCACCACCTGCACTGGTCGAAGACTGGAACCACATGTCCACAACTGCCAAGACAAACGTGCTAGACCCTGAGCAAACCCCCGTCTGGCTCCACGCTTTTTTGATTGTGGCGCTCTCAGCCACGTCTTTCGCTTCGTTGTCGTCTTTGTTTGAAGTACTCTGTTCTTGTTCTTGTTGGTGGTGGTGTCGGTAATCAGTGCCCGATCCTGTTCCAGCTTCCAGAAACACAGGTCCCTCGATCAACCCCTTCAAGAAAATCCGTGTCTGGTCCAGGTTGTGCCGCTCGAGGGCACCATATGGTGCAGGCTGGACGACAAACGTGCGGTCCTTGTTCATTTTGCTCAGCCGCGACAGTGTCTCCCGGGCCAGCCAGTCGAGTCCACTTCCAGGCATGTCGCCTGCAGGGCGGAGTTCCTCGGCTTGGATGAACCGGACCAGGAGCAGCAAGATCTTTTGGCCGAGTTGCAAGATCTCCAGGCCGACTGGGTTGAGCTTTGCACGCTCATGCAAGGGCCAGATGGCCTTTGGTTTGGGCTTGGTTGCTCCTCGTGATGATGATGGCTCTGAAGTGGACGATGGTGTTGAAGATGACTTTGTGGGGCCCCACTCGAGGTAGCGAGACGAGGTGGCCAGACTGGCAAAGAGAAAGACGGAATCGAGTGCTTGTCGTGCCGCGGAGGATGGTTGGTAGGCGTCGCTTGACAAGACATCACGCTTGAAGTACGACTTTGATGACACTAAACAAATAAGATGGACACAGCTCATTAGTACGAGGTAGCAGATTTCAACTCGCATCACGTTGGATCGGGATAGATGGCTTACAGTTCTTCAACACTGCATCCTGCTCAAGAACACGGAGGAGGAGCCCCACAATGGCTCGTCCAATCTCTTCACGGACCTCCTGCTCCTCTGGTACTTTGTCGCCTGGTTGGTAGGAGCTCTTTTTTTTGGATCTCATGGATTTGAATTCGTCGTGTTCGGTTGCTGTGTCTGTACTTGGCTTTGCGGACGAAACATTGCTGGTGTCTGTATCGTCTGCAAACAGGCGTGACTTGATCTGTAATTCCTGGAAGGCGATATACTGTTTTGTCTCTGCTTTCGTGTCCAGTCCCAAAAGGCCCCTAAAGAGCTCCCAGATGTTGCTCCAGCCTGGGAGTCGTTTCGCAGCCGCAATGTCGAACGAAGAAGTGTTGTCGTATCCACCCGATGTGATGTTTGGTATTGAAGAGGATGTGGACTGTGACGCTTTGGAAAACTGACTCTTCCCATCGAGAAGCTCGCGCCGCCGCTTTTGAACATCCCAGAAGAGTTGGAACGGCTCTGGACCGTGGAGTGTGAGTACGCGATCTAAAACATGGATGGCTCCCTCGATCGTGCCTACATCTGTAACGGGCGAGAGAACAATGGCGTAGAAAAAAGCGGCCGTGAATTCTCTAAAAGTTTTCAATAGAGCAGACGATAATTAGGATCGCAAGTGAGTAACAGAGACGTAAATTTTCGACTGCATCTTTTGGCATGTACTTTGTGGGTCGGCGGTAGGGTCCAAGGAGCATATCAAACGTCTCTAGGCCAGATGCATCTATAACGGTGGGCAAAGAACAAGTCAACAACGCCGTTTGAATATGAATTGGACACAAAAAAAAACATGGATAAAGCTTCCTCACCTAATCCCTCGTTGAAATATGCCTCGATCATGCCTTCTGTGTTTCGGTTAAACTCTGTGACTTGGGGCTCGTTGGTGTTAGGTATCGTGTAAGGTGTCGTGACTAACTTGATGGCTGGCGAAGTGGATGTTGCCGCTCCAGAAGGTACTGGTTGGGGACTTGCGCTCTTTACAGGCATTGAGCTTTTCTGGTGCTCCGTTGGTGTATCTCTCTCTTTAGAAGTCTCGAGTCCGATGTTGAGACCAATAATTCCTTCGATAAACGAGTCGTCGCGACGCAGCTTCTTCACAACTGGAACCTGCCCAATATCTGCCTTGTCCTCCGAAGGCTCGTTTTTGGCTTCAACCGTTTCCTGTGGTGTGTTTTCTCCTGGCGGTGCTGTATCCAGAGATGATTTGTCTCTGGGGTGCTGTAAGGATCGGATTCGCTTCCTGATGCCTTTGTTCGCGAGAGATCTGAGGGCGTTGAACGCAAACACGGATGAGTTTGCACGGTAGCCAGAGTTGTGGAGCCACTCGTATAGCTCCACCAGCTCTGGTCTATTTCTCCTGCTGGCTGACGAAGTAAGCCACTCTTCAGTGACCGAGAACTTGTACTCTATCCCAGACTATTGGGAGTTTCACAAAAAACAAGCAAGTCATAAAACGAGGGAATCAGTAACGTGCCTGAGCAGTTGCTTGGCGTCTCTTATGAACAATTCGCATTCCTGTATTACCATGGTATTCCTTTTGTTAATGATGCGAATGATTTCATCGTTTCTGTAGCTCATCTTGGAGATGGTTATGGTGTATGGAAGAGAGAATTGCTTTCGACTACAAGGCGATGTTTTCTTTGCCACCGAAGTGGTTGAAACAAGTCACAAAGTTCTTCAGCGCGTGAACAGATCGTTTTGTCTGAATCAACCCTTTACCCTTTTGTTCTCTCAACCCATTCAACCATGGAATTCACGGACGACGTACACATGAAGACTCCACCCGTCTTGTCTGCCAACCACCCCGATCCGCTTTTGGAGCTCAATGAAGAAGAGATCTCTTCGAAAGAGCAGCTAATCAGGACGAACCTGGGCAAGTCTATCGTCCAAGACTTTGGCCAATATCGCGACATCCTGGACGAGCATGTATGTTACCAGCCATCATCATGAGTATCAAGGATCTGCCAGGACACAAACCTAACCTCGCTATGGCCACCATCTCTCATTTCAGCACGAACGCAGGGAACGGATTATCAAGGTCTCCAGGTATGTGAGCCAGCTCCAATGTTGTGAGGGATAGTTAGCATTCATAAGCTAACTCACGTTCAAAACCCCACATTTAGAGATATCAATATCCTGAGCAAGCAAATGATCTTTGCTCTTCACCGAGCCCAACCCAAAGACTACCTGCCACAATTTTCTTCTGCATCTGAGGCACTCCTGGAGTTCAAGGAAAAGCACACAACGGTGCTCAAGCTATTCCACCGCGTGGCGCTTGATCTGCAAGGCTCCAATTACTACCGGTACCAGCGAAGTGTCTCAGGACCCATGCAGGAATATGTATGCGCTATGTACTTATATGCTACTTTACACTGAGGATCATGCGGATTTGACTCTAACAATCCTATATATTTCTTGGAAACCTCTAGATCGAAGCGATGACTCTGGAATACTACATGATTC
The DNA here is from genome assembly GCA_000739165.1 of Podila verticillata NRRL 6337. Classification (NCBI taxonomy): domain Eukaryota; kingdom Fungi; phylum Mortierellomycota; class Mortierellomycetes; order Mortierellales; family Mortierellaceae; genus Podila; species Podila verticillata. Next base: position 775,654 of record KN042426.1, on the reverse strand, counting down.
ATGGACGACTCATGCCCAAGTCGGCTCTGGAAAAGGACCTCGTGTTCATGACAAGCTCAAAGATGATGGCCAACCCTGATCTGATCATTGGACTTGGCCAGGTTCAGTCTGGAGGCCGTGGTGGGGGGGGAGGCGGTAGTGGAGGACTCAAGGGAAAGTTTGGCAAGGACAACAGAAGGGGCCCATACAACAAGGATAAACGAGGCACAGGACCAGCAAAACAGCAACCCTCCCCAGCAGGATCAACGCCAATCGCATCAGAAAGCTCTCCTTTAGTCGAGAAATCAACATCAACGCCAGAGACCTCTGAGACGCTGGATTTCACATCAAAGGTGGTAACCCCAGTGGACAAAAATGACGCCGAAGACACACCGATGGCGGAGGATCTCATGACGAAGCTTACAATCGAAGTCACAGACGAGGATTACCTCCTCGGGATTGCGGATCTGACAGGAGAGCTGATGCGCCTCGCTATCAACACACTTGGACAATCCATGGTGGCAGTACCTCAACCACCAGGATCAGAGACCTGGTCGCTCCCAACACCAGAGGAGCGCGTCCAACAGATCCTGTCGTTCCTGCGGGAGATCAAGAGCGGCTTTGACGGCCTTTCACTCACCAAGTCGTCGCCAATCATGAAGAAGATGGCGGTTCTCAGACAGTCGTTGAACAAGATCGAAGTCGCTCTTTACAACGTCCGCGTTCGCGGCGCAGAGTACCCTCCGGAAATGATGCGACAGCTTTTGATGAGCACGCAAGATATTGGAGGTGGCGATGGTGGAGCTTCGGGAGGTGGAGGTGGGGACGAAGACGACGCGTAAAGGCGGTAGAGTCGTGTCATAAAAAGAGACTGTTTCCTCCAAACTCTATAACTCTTTGAATGTGGCGATAAAAATGTTCATAGCACGAGCTCCAACCCCATAGCTATCAAAATCGGGCCCTTTTATGCAATTTCACCACCATTGACAAAAAAAAATGGGAAAATCTAATTGACAACCCCTGCACTAAGTCCATGTAACTCACTTTTTGGTTTTTGAGGCAAAAACATGTAGAAAAGAGGCAAAACTCTTTGAGGCGACTTGTTTGACTTTATTCGCCCTCGACGTATCATTTGTACACCCTCAGAGGTGATCATTGGAGCGTTCGAGCTGAAATTATCACTTTGTAGCTATTGACAAACCGTGGCTGATGACGATATGGGACATGAACTCCTTGAACTAAACTGTAGGAAGGTGGGCAACGAAATGAGCGCAAAAAATAACAAGCTTATACTATCGCAACAATGCGCTGTGGAGAAAATATCAAAAAAAAAAAAAAAAAAAAAAAAAAAAGGGAGTTACATGGACTTCGTGCGCGGGTTGTCAATTAGATTTTCTCAAAAAAAATTCCCAATCGGGCATGGATTTTCAGAGTGAAGAAAAAGTAAAAGAGAAGGTCTCGCCGAGAATCGAA
>KN042426.1:689801-774102 GCA_000739165.1 Podila verticillata NRRL 6337 | reverse complement strand
GGATTGCAAGAGTCTGGGTCTGCATTACTAATCGGATATATCACGTACCATTTGCCTTTCTCTTGTGCGGTGTTTTTCGCGTACACTCTTATTCAGGGCGTCAGAAAAAGATTGAGATAAACGTGACAGAATATGATATTATCGTATATACTGTGGTGGAATTATTTTTATATTCATCAATGCTCCAGTTTTCTGATATTTTCATATGAAAATAATTCGAAGGTTTCGTGTTGTAATTGGTTAGCAATCAAGACTCTGAATCTTGCAATCCGAGTTCGAGTCTCGGCGAGACCTTCTTTTTGAACTCTTCATTTTTTGCTTTGGTGCATGATCTTGGCATATTCGCATGATTAGAGACCCTATTTGCACCTATGGTCCCTGCGGTTTCAGTTTTTTTTTGTGGCTTCCTGGGATTTGTTCAAAGGATAGCTCTTCTTGATCGAAAAAGAATAAAGGTACGTTTTGTCTTCGACTAGCGTGAAAAAAAATGGGTCTAAAATTTTGGTTGGGGGGCTAAAGGCTGGGTCATGTACCATGGATCCGTCCAACTATTCTGTCCAAGTCAGGTCGGCATCAAGTCATGTCCAAGAAGGAGTACATAAGAGGAGATTTTTGCTTTTTGAACAAGTGCATTTAACTACGCTTGATGACTGGAACAAACATCTGAGCAAGGGAACGTCAAGTCAAAATGTAGGCGTATGTGACAATGCGCATTTTGATCCGTCACTGAACAAATAAAAAGAGGAGAACGGGATGAAGTAATACTGATATTCGGGATACGAACAAGATGACCATGACGCATTTAGAGCATTGGTGTCGTTGTATCCATATGTCAAGAATGAGAAAAAAATGAGTCCAGACGCGCTATTTTTTCCTTTTTTTCCTGAAAGCAAAAGGGCGGAATGGATCCAGGAGAAGACGAGGTCGAGCACTCCATCCAGTTCAAAGCCATTCGACTCCCCTTGCTTTGATGTCAGCCTCTGAAAGAACAGTATGATCGGACGACCGTAAACCAAAAGATAAGGAAACAAAGAATAAAGCATAGCTGATGGAGGGACATGCATACACACAAACACACACATCATATTTCACCGAGTGCTTGTTGGACAGACTTAAGTTGTCTTATCCCAAGGCTGTTTCTTTTTGCCCCACAATATTCGCCCTGATATGGGATTGGTGGCGAGTTGGGGTGTCTTGGGGAAGTGGGGACCCCGACCCTGATCTCCACCTTCCACCGTTCACCTCGTGGTGACATCAACGATGATGAAATCATAAATTAAAACCTCACTCGTATCCACTGATATTTATTTCAATCGGGGCGTGTGGTGTTCGTTCTTACCCACGGGGCTGTCAGTGTTGGCTTTCCCTATCTTTTGCCAATGTACTTCTGTGGTGACATGTTTGTCTGTCTTGTCTGTCTGTCTGTCTGTTTGTCTGTCTGTCTGTTTCTGTGTCGGTTCTCTTTGCGTGTCTGTGGGTCGTATTCACAATTCGAAACCCAGAGATGGCCCGATGGTTTTACTCCACTCTTTACTCTTTATTCTCTACTCTTTACCATCCCATCCCATCTAAAGCGCATCCATCGATCGAGCCATGGTCCACACCACTCTTGGCCTGTGAGGGAATAATTCTAACTGTTTGGGAGCCCCACCCATGAACCAAGAGCTTTTCCTTTCTTTTTTGCTTTCATTTCCTGAACCTGTTCTTGTTTCCTTATCTTTCTTAGGCTTCAACCATACACTCATTGTTTCCCTATTTCCACCTCTCCACTTCTTCTTCTTCTTCTTCTTCTTCGCTTTCCTGTTCTTCCCTCTTCCCCTTCCATCATTACTTCTTTCACCCACACACCCATCCACACGCATACATTCACTCATATCAAACATCACTTCAACAAACCAGCATAAACCCCTACTTTTTATCCAGTCGTCGTTCTAACTTGATGCAACCTTCCTTCTCTCATCCTCGTCCACACGCCCAGTCGACACAGTCTTCCCACCTCTACTCTTCCTCGCTCATACACTATTGGCAGTGAGCTTGTAATCCACTGCCCTCCTCACACTCTCTTCACTCTCTCTCACACACTGTCTCTCTTATCGACGTACAACTATCAACACCATGGCCACCATATCTTTAGCAACCACCACCACCTACAGTCCTTCGGCAAAGTACGACCTTATCACCCTCACTCCAATACCCACGAGTAGTCGTAGCGACAACGGTGGACACACTCGGAGCTCCCTTCACCTCCATGCCTCTCCTGACAAGGGCAAACGGTGTTTCAGCATGAGCTTCAACCCTACTTCTGCCTCCGTTACCAAATCAAAGCCCACCTCTTCCTCGCCCCAGGATCAGAAGTCGCATCGAACTAGCATCAATTTCTTCTCGCCAGTGCCCCAACGTCGACAGCACCGGACGACCTACGGCCAAAACCTCCCTTCCCTGCCTCTCATCAAGACCAATACCCACCGCCACATCACAAAGAACGGCCACAAAAAGATGCACTCGATCCAGCTTGGCAAGCTCACCAACAACCTTTCCAGTCATGCTTTGGTGCAGTCTCCTCTGCAGCAGAGCCATGTCATTGATTGGACCGTGGGCGCACAGGCCAGGGAAATCGAGACTGAGCCAGAGTCGCCTAGTTGTGCAACCTGCGAGGACTATGTCTACATGGCCCCATGTGAACATCATCCTTCCAAAGGTCAGACCGAGTACCTGATCAACGACATATTCCCCAAGTTGACAGTAAGTATTCCTAACACACCTACCAACCATGGCTGGAGTTGGAGCTATCTCCACTCAGTCTGGTTGCTCTTCATTTCCCTGATATGACATATGGTTTTTTTGGGTATCAATCGATGGTAGTATGGAACATGGCAGGGTGGTGGACCAATTTATCGGAGCAAAAATAGAACATTGGGAATAGCTGTTCAGTGTTGTTGTTAGCACGAATGTAATTAACCACTCCCTTGCCTCCAGGTGTGTTGTTCGTTGTGGGTCTGTGGTACTGCTCTGCCAGTGCTAGTAGACCGATGATTGTCTAGACTTCATACATGTCAACACTGCCTCAACACGATGTCATACTTCCTATCCACTTTCGTGCTAATTTCAAATCTATTCATTTCTCTGTTTTCCTCGGAAACAGCACGACTTATCTACTATCGAGTTTGGTATCCGTATCTCAGACTTTATGCCCTTGGCCTTCAAGACGGTGCCTGTGGTTGGCTTGGCCGAGAAGGAGCTCCAGCTCTTGCACGGTCTGAGTGACCTGCCCAATGTCATTCACCTCCAGGACTCGTTTGTGAATGACAACGGCGACACAGTCTTGGTGCTGCCCATGCTCAAGAAGTTTGACTGCCAAGCCGTAAACTCAAGCCTCTGCACTGTCCGCAAGTCAATACGACAGATCCTCACTGGTCTGGCTGCTGTCCATGCCAAGAACATTGTCCATCTCGACATCAATCCCTCGAACTTGATGACCACTCACGACAAGAAAGACATTGTCGTCATTGACTTTGGTCTCTCGATGACTGTCGACCGTTCGGGCCAGGCGACCAAGGTCCCCGTCTGTGGTACGCATGGCTACATTGCACCTGAGGTGATGCATTCTAGCTACTATGAGCGCCACGACCCGACTTTGGCCGACCTGTACTCTCTCGGTATTGTCTTGGGTGAAATGCTTGAACCCTACATTCCCGATTGCGATCTGCACTACTTTGGCTCCAAGCACCTGACAGTCGAGAACACCAACCAGACGGTAGAGCTTCTCAAGGAATTTATTGCCCAGGGCGCGAGCTACCCTCGCGTGCTGATCCAGGCTGCCGATCTGCTCCGTATCATGCTCCAGGAGGACCCCAATGACCGTAAGTCGGCCAAGGACCTGCTCAAATCGCACCCGTTCCTGGCCACTTCTCCTGTCCAGTGGGCGACTCTGAAGCTGTGCGACTGGCTGTGCCGCGTGCAAGATATCAAGTACCACAAGTATCTTTATCAAGAACAGAACGATTGCGACGTGGTTCGCTATCGTTAAGTTCTAAATAGGTTTCTCAGTGTATATCCTAGGAGAAAACAAAAGAAATACAGCAGCAGACACGCACACACATAACACACATGAAAAAGCAAAACGAGTGATGAGCAAAGGATCAAAATTCAAAAATTGGAAAAGTTTATTTCTTTTGGTTCTCTCTCCTGTTGGTTCTCTCTCCATCTCTCTTTTATCCTTTTTTTATCTTCACGGTCTTCATTCATCATCATGGCTGTCGAGTACAAGCGCATCCTGTTCGACATCCAGCGCAGGGAGGGGAACAAGGTAATGCGAGAGAATAGAAGAAGAGGAGGAAGAGCAAGGACGAGCAAGGATGCGAAATCGCAATGTGGCAACAGCCGAACCAAGGCCTCAACTCGTCAGGGGCAAAAGCAAGGCAGTCAGACACATACCCGGAGCATTCATCAGTAATTGGCATGGGACACGCCGAATCATCAGAACAGGGGATGAAATGTTGAATGTGGGTTTCAATACAGCAACCTTTCATCAATCATACCCTTCAATACATGCCACCGGATGCGCCCCTGTGATCCATCAATGTGCACCATCCATCTGGCCCATCTACCAAGACGATGGCCAGGATGATTTGATGAGCGACTCAAATCATACTTATCAACCTTGTTGAAACCTGACATTAGAACTGCATTGACTGCAATGCTCCCAACCCTCAGTGGGCCAGTTGTAACCTTGGTATCTTCATCTGTCTGGAGTGCTCTGGTGTCCACCGTTCTTTGGGCGTCCATATTAGGTGAGTAAGCACGTTAATATTTCGACTACACACACAGCGTTGGTACCCTATAACATGTCCAATGCAGTTCATCGCTAACGACAATATATCTCTTGTTTGGTTTAGTTTTGTGCGCTCGATCTCGATGGATAAATGGTCCGATGATCAACTCAAGAAGATGGAGCTCGGAGGAAATATCAAGGCCAAGGAGTTTTTTGAGGCCAGTCCCGACTACTACCAGGGCATGTCCATTAAGGAAAAGTACAGCAGCATCTTTGCCACCCAGTACAAGGAGAAGGTCAGCTCTTATCCCATTTTTTTTATTGTCCTCCTCTGAATGATGTGGGCTGCATCTATTGGATAAGTCTATCTGGATTGTCAATCTATGAGCCAGACCAACTCGCACATTTCTCACTATGCCGTCCGTGCTTGATTTTTACCGCACCACACCACACCATATTGCATAAATCGTCCTTGCCCCCTAATGCACACTTGCAACTCTATTTCTTTCCTGTATTATTCTCTCAATAGTTGGCGGCACTCTGCGAGGGTCGCCCTTGGACTCCTTCTACCAGCGCAGCCACCCGTGCTCCTATCAGACCCAACTCGGCCACCAGCAACAGATCAGGATCTCCCGCCAGCTTCCAGAACCAACAACAACAGCAACAACAACAAAGAAACACCTACAGCTCCAATGGATACAACAGCCCTAGCAACAGCTCAAACGGTTCCAATGGCTACAACTCGCCTGCCATCAGGGGAGGCAACATGTCGGCCCCCATAACGGACAAGCAAAGAAACGAGGAGTACTTTAACCGTCTCGGCGACATGAATGCATCGCGCTCAGCCGACTTGCCCCCAAGTCAGGGAGGCAAGTACGCCGGTTTTGGAAACGCACCTGCGCCTCAGCCTCAGAACGACACCCTCGACGTCAATGATATTCTGAACGACCCAGCGGCTGCTTTGTCAAAAACTTGGAGCCTGTTCTCGACTACCTTGGTCGCTGGCGCCAACATGATCAATGAGAATGTGATCAAGCCTACTGCTGCCACTGTGTCTGACCCAGAGTTCCAGAGCAAGGTTGGCGGCTATGTGTCTTCTATTGGACAAAAGGTATTGATTTTTTTATTATTTTATTTTATTTTATTCATTTCTTTGTACTTGTCCTAATCACCTTGTTTCCCTTGAAAAATGACAGGTTCAAGAAGGTGGTCGCAGCTTAGGAACAATGGTCAACTCCTCTATTAACCCTCAGGCAGCTCGTCCCAGCAATGGAGGTCGTTATGGCGGATTTGGATCATCTGATTACCAGCAACAGCAAGGGGGAGGAGGAGGTGATGATTTCTTCAATTCGACTATGAACCACTACGAGCAAAAGAACTCGCCTGCCCCCCGCACCTCATCTCCTTTCAACAACAACACCAGCAACAACAACAACAACATCAGCAACAATAACAACAACAATAACGGAGTCTCATCCTCTGGCGGTTTCCAGTCTGGCGGAATGGGCATTTCCCGATCCAACTCCAACTCGCCTGCACCAAGGGCGGCCGCAAAGCCAGTTACCAACGCATCCCGTGCCAGGCCGACTGCAGCCAAGGGAAAGAGCGATGGATGGGATAATGACGACTGGGACAAGTGGTAAACGTAAATCCCACGAGGACGAGCTCTAATGTAGAGAGGTGCCCAAAACATACACGATACCGAAAGAGAAAATATATAAGCCAGTTAATACCATGCGCATAATTGTTGGATCTTGGTCCGTTAATGTTTTTCTTTACCCCTGGGATAGGGATCATATGCTTTGTTCCTGCATGAATGTTGTACAGAGATAAACACTGTCCACCAGACTAAATGCTTTCTCGCCGTAGACGAGCGACACTAGTGCACATGCCTTGAAAAAGCCTGTTTCAGATCTCCCAAACCATTTGCCCCAACTTCGAGGGCATCCGGCATCTATTGCGTAAAAATTCGAGTTTTCTCGGATCGCCCCATACACTGATTGGATCGACATAATCCATTTTTACGAAAAGGGTTCATTCATCTCTGGGTTGGAGAAGAATGGGTAGATTGGTACGTGTGTGCGTGTGTGTGCCGGGCGACAATCCCGTTCAATAACGAAAGTTCGATTCTCACAAGATGAAGTCTCTGTCTTCCAGTTTGCACGGGCATCTATTGCATCGAGATTTAGCGTCCTTTTTTGTGCTATGCTATGCACGACGTGTTGCTTTTAAACACGACCATGTGTCTCAGGACGGCAGAGGATTTAGGTAGCCCTGTCAAGACATTCTTGGGAGGTGCAGCGATGAAAGGAGGTGCGGCTGTAGATCTGCAGGGCTCTCAAGGCCGTGGCATGGAGCCAAGTAATCGCTCTCGATGACGATAGGTTATTACATGTTGCACACACCGTTTGCACTAACAATGAGGTCCAATGTGACCCAGCTGCTCTCCTAAGCTGCCTTCAGTCTGTCAGGTGTTTGTGTGGAAAGTCTCTGTTTGAGTGCGAGTGGGGTGGACGGTAGATGGATGGAACCACGCGACACCCCCCCAAAGAAAACGGTCTTCCCGCCATTTTTCATTTCCTATTTCTTGCTGTGATGGTGTTGTTTTTGTTGACACTCAGCCAAATTTGATCCACCCCTGTCTTGTGTCTTGGCTCAGTATCAGTGTCGGTGTCACCGTGCCGCCATGCCACCGTGTCAGGCAGAACGAGAGGGAGAGGGCTTCTATTGTCTTCTTTTTTTATGCTGCCTTGGCCTTACATGATTCCCGAAAGACATGAGGCGCATCGCAAGACATGTATTACGACATACGACATCTTGTGAGTGTGTCTGGTTGAGCGGGTACCCTTCCGCGTGTATCTGCACCATGTTCATCCGCAATTCATGCATCCGGGATAACTGCCCAGTGCCCATTCATTCATTCGCCTACCTGTGTCCGCTTGAATAATTCGTTTCTGTCCGTTCATTTGGACCTCGTCCGTTCGTCCGTTGTTGTTGTCTGGTCCGTCCGTTTTCGAAACCGTTTATTCCTATTCGTCTCATTTCTTCTTTTTTTTTTTTTCTTTTTCTCTTTTCTTTTCATCCACTCATCCTTCTATCCTAACAGAATCTGTTTTTTTTTCTGTTGTTCCGCTTTGTCGCATCCCGGCTTCCCTTCCACCTGCAGGTCGCCCTATACCACCTTCAAGTCATTCGCTCATACCCCCCTCCCCAGTTGGTGGCCACTCACTTTCGCCTTTCTTTTCACGACCGTCGTTTGTGTTTTCTATTCATTATACCACTTGTCTCCTCCCATATCCCTTAATATCATATATACCATTCGTGATCACCCCACCGAGTTACTAGATAGACATCAGATACCAGATCGGCTCCCTTGCTCACCGATCCTCCAAACCATATCTCACTTGTTTTGTCTCCACTTTCTCAGCGTTCGCCACTACTCTGCCGCATAGTTGGAGGCTATACACCTTGAACACGCTTCCACCACGACTTGCCAACTCTCATCGACAACACACACACATACACACAAAAAAAAAGGGTTCGGAGCTTATTTTACAATAGAGAGAAGTTGTAGCTGAACCAAATGGCAGAAACTACGGTGCTCTCGCTATGCTTCCCTAGCCCCACGCCGGCGCGGAGTGTTGCGGTGGACGAGACGATGACCAACCTGTTTCAGCAGCTGTGTGCAGACATTGGGCAGCAGCACCAGTGCCAGGCCGTGCTCGACATCAGCATCAACAGCAACAGCCAGGCCAAGAAGCGGCTCTCGATCGACACCCACCAGTCCGTGTACAATGTGACGATCACTGGTGCTTATCAGAATGTGATGGTAGCCAGAGGATCATTCATGCGCAAGAATCCATTAAAGGTGAGAAAATGAATGGTGGAATTGAAATGTGCACTGTGCTGGCGTGCGACATTGTGGGTATATGTCTGTGTGTCTGTGTGTCTGTGTGTCTGTGTGTCTCTGTGTGTGAGATTGTGGGTCTGGTCATGTGGTGCACAGCTGCTATCACAAAACGCATTTCTGATTTGCCCCCAAATCCCGTCCTCTCTCGGCACCTTCGCATTGGCTGTGTTACACATGCAATCACACACACACACACACACACACACCCACGCCCACTCCAGCTGCCATACCAAGCAGTTACTGCCCTTTGGATACTCTATATTGATCCCACACTGCACAGTCTCCTCTGGTCTAGTCTGGGATATTGCAATTTGGCTGTCATATAAAATGTTACTGCCTCGATTCCTATCCGCACACAAAAAAAGTAGCAAACAACAACAGCCTAACAGATGGCATCCTTTACTAACAACGAAAACGCAACGTCTTTTTATTTCTGTTTTTTTTTCTTTACTTTTAAAAAAATTCACACCTTCTCAGCCAAAACTCTCAATTAAAATCAGCAAAAGCACAATCACATCGACTGCTTCAAACGAGAACGGGTCAAAGCATGAGCACCAACAACAACAGCAACAGGAACAGGACTCGAACTCACCCGCGAAAGGATCACCCAAATCCGAAAACAAGTCAACGGTCCAAGAGGCGTCACCTCCATCAACATGCCAGGCATTCTCGTCATACTTTACTGTAATCCCACAGTTCAAGAACGCAATCGACAGGATCTCTTCAACCACCAGGACCACCATCACCATGCTCTCCAACCAGTTCCACTCCCTCCCCTCGGCTAAGTCGGTTGTCGTAGCTCATGCTCGTCAGGAAACGGTCGAGCTGTTGATCTCTGGGTCGTGGGAGGACGCAGAAGCAGCTAGGCTCCAGCTCTTGGTTGCAGTTGATGAACTCCAGCATGGTGTTGTCTCGGACAAGATGCAAATTGACCTCAAATTCCAAAACATGATTGGAGGCCGCAAGCGCCAGGAGCTGCAGGAACTCATGGCAAGGACGCGTACAAGTATCTATCTCTGCTCACCACTGGTGCAAACCGTCGGGAGCAACGGCAGCCCAGTTGACGCTCAACATAACGAAGTCTACATCACAGGAGAGGCAAGCAGAGTGCGACAGGTCAAAGAGACGCTGACCAAGGCATATGCTCGTGCTCAAGCGGTGGCAACTCTCAATACTCGTCAAGTCAGCATTGCGTCGAGGAAGCTAGACTGGATGCTGGACAATCATAGAGAGAAATTGAGAGCTATCATGTCCGACAACGCCACCTTTATTTCCTTTCCACCACTTGGATCAGCCGGCGGGATCATCCAGGTGTACGGCGAGTCCAGAGTGAATGTCGAGCGAACGATCCGAACTGTCATGCAGCTTGTAAGAATATTTTGAGTGTTGAATTGAATGTTTGACACCTGCAAGTGTGGCATTGTCTCTAATACTTAATATCGAAACTTCCCAAATAGTCTTCACAGTTCCACTCTGGATCGATCAGCCTGCTCACACCCATGCGCGAGAGCCTTGTCCTGGCGACATCCAATTCCCCCGGCGTCTTGTCGCCCTTCGCAAACGTTGCCAAGCTGGTGTCACAAGTCTCTGGAGCTGAAGTCGAGTTTCGCAATAGCAGTTTCTACATCTTTGGCAACGAGATCCAGACCAGGATCGCAGTTCAGTTCCTGGCCGATGTTGATTTCGTCAAGACGGCGCACTACGAGGTAAAATTCTCTGTCGAATTGGCGAACGAGCATCGCGAGTTTATCTCGGGCAAGAAGAACGGCAAAATCAACCGGATCATGAAGGCCACTGGAGCCAAAATCAAATTTGAGCCCTGTAACGAATACAACTTCTATGTGGAGCTGAGTTCCAACGTCGCTGTCAAGGCTGTCGAGGCACTGGCTCTCCTGCAGGAAGAGCTGCCAGCCGAGATCTCGTTCTACGTCCCCGAGACATACCATAAGCGGATCATTGGCGTTGGAGGCAAGAACATCCAGAGGATCATGAAAAAGTACGGCGTGTACGTCAAATTCTCCAACTCGGAAGAGTTTGCCAACCTGGGTGGATACTTTGACAACCTGGACAACGTCGTGGCGCGGACACCCTCCAAGAACGCAATGAATCTGGACAACCTTAAGCATGCCGTCATGGAACTTGTTAGTCCCAAAGACAAGGATTTTGTGCATCACACACTGTCGATTCCAAAGCAATACCATCTTGCACTGATGTCTGATCACGCTAGAGCACTGAGTGAGGTCCAGGACGCCACCAACGCCATCATCCGGTTCCCTGCAAGAGAGACCGGAAGCGACACTGTATCGATCTCAGGACCCGAGTCTTTGATCCAACAGGCCACATCTATGTTGTTGTCTCTAGTTGACGAGCAGTACGTTTACCCTGTGCCTTTCTCTGAGGCTATGGGAAGAGTCCTCAGTAAGCCTGAGTTCCGAACCGAAGTCCTGGATAAAATGAAAAACGAGTGGAACATGACCCTGGTCCCACCACCACCGCGCGAAGTTTTCCCTGGAGAGGAAGGCCAAGCAACAGAGGCATCGAATACCAAGGCCCTAACAGACTTGACACCACCATCCAACGGCGTGACCAGTGGAGCTACGAACGGAGACAGCGGTGCCACAGAGGATGGAGAAGAAAAACTGGCCAGGTCCCTGAGTAGCCTAACCGACAGCGACGATGATAGCGGCAGTGACGAGAACGAGGAGGAGGATCATGTTTTTGTCTTCAAGTACAGCCGCAACAACGAAGACTACCTCCAGAACGCCAAAGAGCTATTGGTCCAGTATCTGATCGACAACCAGATCGAGGTATATGACGATGAGATCCGCATCCAGAGACCGAGATCAGACTCCTTTGCCGAGGCCTTCCCTCACTTTAATAGCAAGATCCTGTCATCCGTGACTGCAGGAGGTAAGCTTGGTACATCACTAGTGTTGTTCGTATTGTACTTTATCGCGACACCACTCTGTGGACGAACGCTAACGACCGCTTTGTAATTAGAACTCAATGCGCCTACTCCAGCGTTTCTCAACTACTCCCTGTTCGAGAATGCAGGCAACGCATTCGATTCGCCTTCTCGAGGTCCAGGCGCTGTCGCCCACAACTCATATGGAGCTGGCTCCATGGTCGCACCCGACATTCGGTCTCTGTTCCCGAATGGAGGTGGCCCCGGTTTGCCTCCGCTCGCTTCATCACCTCCTCGCTGGCCAGAGCAGTTCTCTCGACAGCTCGCTTCAGTTCCCACCTCTGGATTGACCACTGGCTCAGGTTCCGCATTTTCTCAAGGTCTTTCGTCCAATTCGGGCCACCACTTTGGTCAAGCAGGCGAGTTCCATCGCGTGACATCGCTGCCTGCCGACACATGGGCGAGTCTCGTTGCGCCGTCCAAGATCGGACAACATCAGTCGCCCAGTGGATACCCAAGCTCTCTGGGCCAGTTCCGCACGCCGCCTCCAGGCATGTCCAGCGCATCATCTGGACTTGGTCACGGCACTCCTGGCACTGGATTCTTCTCTCCCAGTAACCACGGTCAGCAGCCATTTTCACCCGAGGGTCCATACACCTATGGAAGTGGATTCCAGACCCCGGGATCCACATCGTCAAGCCACTTGTACTCCAACAACAACTCTCCAGTCCAGGGCGCCTCGACTAACATTGGAGGATTTGGCTCACTGTCGCCGGTGCAGCAGCAGCCTCAACATCACCAGCCCTCACCCCAAAGGCCCATCTCTGACTCTTCGACGAGCTGTCGCGACAGTTTGCAAGGCTTGGAAGACAGGATCCCTCCTTCGAATTTCGGACCTGGATACGGGGTGTCCCTGAATAGTGGCAATGTCCGTACTCTGCAGCAGCAAATGGCCTACCAGCACCAGCAGCAAGGGTACATTTCGCATCCCAACTTTGGCCAGTCGGTGCACTACCCGCAAAGCCGTCAACGCCACTCGAGCTACAATAGCAACGCGAGCCATCATACCATGTTCCTGGGACCCATTGGTGGCGACCTGGCCACAGCAGGTGACAGTGTCCACAGTGACGAGATCTCGACCGAGGATGAGAGCGACGAGCCTTTTGACGAGATGCGGAACAGGCTCCGGTCCCACCACACCTTGTCGCAGCCTTCCTATAGACAAAGTCACTATGGCGCCCCCAATTTCTCTGCCCCACCTACGTCCTCGGTCCTGTCTGGCCGCAGAGGCTCCGTGCCATCGATGGGGTCCATGTACAGTAACCAGCAGCTGTATTCGCCACAACAACCTCAGCAACACTTCCAGAACGGCCTCCACAACCACCACCAGTCGGTGACGCCGCCACCCTCAGTCATCCGCCCCAGTCACAGCAACTCGGATCTGTACGGCCGCAAATCGCTCGTGAGCGCGATGGCGCGACACTCGCTCGGGCCTACTGAGAACAGTAGCAATAGTAGTCATGGTTCAAACCAAGGGATCAGCCTCGGCAGCGCACTGCCAGTGCTGAGCGCGCGCTCGTCGCCCTTTGGCAGCGAACGGGATCTGTTCTCGAGCGGCCTGGGCGGGATCATTGGTGGTGGGACGATACACACGAACGGGACCAACAATGACAACAGTAACGGGAGCCATGTCTATCATGTAGTGGATAATCACGCCAAGGGCAGCAAAAACGGTGGAAGCGATGAGTCCCGTGTGTCGACGGGGGTGTTGATGAACTCGACGCTGTCGCCCTCTGCACTCCCATTCTTGGACCCGCCTGGACATCATATGGTTGGCGGCTGGGATCGCTAAAAAAAAAAACATTCTCCTCATTCTCTCTCTCTCTCTCATTCTCTCTCTCTGTCACACACATGCACACGTATATACCACTTCAATTAAAGCAATCAATATGTTAAAAAAATTGGACTTGTTGCGCGTTCTCTATATTTTTTCCATTTAGATCAATTTACGTTGTTTCTATTTCGACACCACCTTATCACATTCCTTGACCTTGGCGTTCAGCTCATCAATCGCATCCAGCCACTTCTGTGTCTCCTTGACCGCCTCCCGCCGCGTCGCCCTTGCGACCTCAAAGTCCTGTTTGCACACCACGCCGTCAAACACCAGCAGACTCTGCAGCAGCGTTTCGGACAATAAGCTATGCGCATCCATCAGTTGTTTCCGTGCAGGGGGCATGGCCGCCAGGTAGTACGGCGGCGGGTTTGACTGGATGTACTTGGCCACCGCTTGCTCGTACCGCGGTACGTGCTCCGCGACCAGGGCTTGCGCTTTTTGCAGAGAGGTCTGGATCTTGAGGATCAGGGAGTACTCCTCGGGGTCGCCGTGCGTGGTCAGGACTTGGACGTCATCTTTCTAGTAGGTGGAGAGGATCCGTTTGGGCAGAACAATCCAGGCGGACAAAAGTTTTCGCACAGTTTGTATTTAGTCTTGGTGTAAGTCTTCAATTTGAGGTGATCTCTCCCCAACGTCTGATCCTTCGCAATCCTTTCAAAAAGGAGTAAAAAAAAAAAAAAAAGAGTCTAGTCCACTTACACTTGGCTTGGTGCCCATCATGGTGATCTGGCCGTTGGGTTTAATCCCGAAGCAGGACAGAGGTGCATTGTCGTCCTTCATGGTGGCGCCGCCATAAATCAGGGTCAACCCGCCCATGGGCACACCGGTCCGGTCGTGGCATTTCTTGCGGAGCTCGCCCAGGCGGATGTCTGCCAGGATCCGTTCCTCAAACTCGTACGAGTGCTTCTCGCGGCCCCACTTGACATTCACAATGACCATTTCGATATGTGAGGTTATATGGTGTATAAAAAAAGTGGGTCGTTTGCTGGGTCGTTTCGGGGCGTTGTAAAATATTGAGCCCTTGGAGACCAGGATAGAACAGAATAAATAAAAAAAAAAAAAGTTTAGTCTTGAGAAGCACTCATTCTGCCACTTCTGTTCAATGCAATGAGAGTACCACAGCCAGTTCTGTTCCTTTGCCATGACCATCAGTGCATGCCTTGGCTCTTACCACAAGGATGAATGTGTGAAGGAAGGGGGGTGAGGGAGGTTCGAGGGAAGAGTGAAGAAGGAATTCTTTGACATTTGGGTCCAGGAACAACCTTCAAGAGCGAAAAAGAAAAAAAGAAACGTACGTAGCATCTGCGCCACTGTGTACGTAAATGCTGCATTGAGTCGAACAAAGAACCATGCAGTATCTTGAGTTCAAGCACAAGGTCTTTCTTTTTATTTTTTTTTGTGTCTTCATTCCAATTGCCGTTTACTGCTTGACCTGGATGTTGTACTTCTTCTGGAAAGCCATGAACTCGTCCTCTTTCTTCTTGTATGTCTGAACAAGCTGAGTTGTCACGGTGCGGATCTGTTTTCGCAAAATAAAAGGACAAAAAAAATATGTTAGCGTCAAGAAGATTCGCCCATGTCAATGTTCGGCGACTTGAGAGACTGGAAATGAACACATACGCCCTCCTGGTTGGTCTTCAAAGCTGGCAAAACCTCCTTGACTGTGCGCTCCACGAGGACGCCACCGACGAGTCGAAAGCATTTCCTGTCGCCATCCAAGGGCGCGATAGTATCAACAACGAGACTATTACAAAGAAGAAAGTCAACCCCGAGGGTTGAAGAAGGTTAGTTGACGCGAATAGTGACAGAGATCAGATTGAGAGGCAAAACAACGTGATCACTCTCTCTCCAGCTGGAAAACAATGAGCATGATCCTTACGAGTGCTCATCAGCCTCGGTCTCGAGCTCGCCAATCTTCTGGGCCAACGAGCTCAGCTCTGACTTCATGGTGTTGTATGTCTGGGTCAGTTCCTGGTCGCTGGGACGCTTGCTTGCACTGCTGCTTGACATGGTGTGTGTATAGGTGATGTGATGTGTGAGATGTGCTTGATGTGCGAGATGATTCAGCCCGCTCAAATTTATGCCCCTTTGGACCAAGCAGTCACTTGGATAGTTCGAAATTTTTGGTGGCCATTTTCATGTTTTATTTTTTTTGTGATGTTCTCCTAATTCAATGCTGCTTCGACAAGTACTTGACCATTGCCCTTTTCCGATGATCGCTCAGTGAGGAAAGAATGGAGTTCGTCGTACAGTAAAAAGTGGAGTTTCTGGAGGTGCTTGATCTCCAAGTAGACTAAAACGAAAGCAAAGATCCATGTAAGCAAAAGATAAAGCATAACGACAACTTGAATGGTCCTACTGTCCATAGAGATGACTCGAAATGTTACCTGATTCGGTGTATGGGGTATCTTTCATGTAAACACGTTGCAAAAAGTCCATCATGGCGCCGGTGGCGATAACACATTCCTCCAGTGGCAGAGTGTCGTAGTAGGCATGGTTGATTCGGAAAGGGTTGACTGGTGAAGGCGACAGTGTCAGAGTGACGATTTCAGCCATAATGTCCCACAAGCGAATATCTAAATTGCAAAATAACGGTGGAACGAGCATGTTAGCATGTACACATATTGAGCTCAATACGGATAACTGAAAGAGAAAAGAAGGCCGTTACCGTCTGTTCGCCATGAGGAGATGGTGCTTAATTTCAGGGGGTCGTTCGCCTCAACCTTTTGGTCGTTGTTATTCTGGATCAGCCGCTTGTGATTCGATCGCAGCCAGACATAGGGGCACTTGTATCGAGGGTATCCCGCAATCAAGAATGTTGCTCGCGACTCGTCCTTTTCCAGCTCCGTGTCAATAGGGCTCAATGGTGGTGGCGCCTTCTTTGAAGAACTCGTCTTTAGTCTACATAGGATTAACATGGCGTTAGTTTTGTTATTCGTTCTCGCTAGAGGTATCATGGCCATCTTCAAATCTGATGCGTACGATCGCAGGGTCCTTGTTGACAGAATGTTGGTGGGCCTATAATGTGTGTGTAAAAAGTTGTCAATTAAGGCCTCGTTTTCTCCTTCCCATTGTCCCTAATCCTATGCCTTACCTGGACTTGGCCAGCGTGATTGAGTTGGGCTGGGTGTTATGTCCAACACTGTTCGAGGGCGGCTTGATGTCATTGTAGACCTGAAGCAGAAGTTCCTCACGTCCTCGAAGGTACACCTCAAAGTAATAAAATCCCTGAGTCAGGCCAAAAGTGAGTAGTGGGTTAGTCACCATTGTTTATCACAAGAAAAAAAAAGTGGGCACAGGACCAACTTGAAGAAAAAAAAAGATAAGATAGACGATGCGAGTGGTGGCCATGCGGAATATATTGCTTCCCTAGTCAAAAGCAAGGCAAAATGGATAGGCCCTCCCTGTCCTTTTTGACTCTCCTTTGGCAGCACATCCCTTGTTTTCCTTTCATTTGGTGCAAGGCCTGCGTCCCAAGCCCGTTCTTTTAATACATCCAATGCCTTGCCCGAACCAGCTCTCATGTTCTTTCTTCGCTGTGCTGGGGTCCGGGCATCCATGTCCTGGCTGCTGCTTGAGTCGATGGTGATATCCAAAGTTCAAGCTTTTTGTGTCGTTTTTCCAGCTCCAAAAGACAATCCAACGCGCCCCATTCGCTTGTTCAAACAAGCAAGGCGGCCACAAAGACGAGAATACAACATGTCCTCTGTCTCTAAAGTACCTTCAGTGTGCCAACAAGCAAACATTCGGACAGGAATGTCGAGAGTCGTGCAGTTTCTGATTGTGTCAAGGATTCTCGGCCCTAAGTGAAACCAAAGAAAGATGAGTTCAGTGGCTCAGAATGCATGCATTTGTGACAAGCTCTTGGTTGGATGCAGGTACAGGTGTGGAATTACTTTATATGCAGCGGCCATTGGGATTGGAGGGAAGGAAAATGTGCTGGGGTTGTGGGAATGGGGGGCGGAGGAGAGAGAAAGAGAGAAAGAAAGAGAGATGACGTGCCAGTGAGATGCGTCTTCTTTTTTAACAGCCAAATGGAAGTAACGAGAACACACACAAAAAAAAAAAAAAAAAAATGTTACGAGCGCGAGAAGAAAAGGAACGCAGACACAAAAAAGGAGTGCCATCATGCATCTGAGATGAAGCAGACCAGATTTGCAAGTGCCTGTGCCTGTCCCTGTCCCTGTCCTGACATTTATCATAGAAAAGGTCCCGTACACCTTCCCGAAGGACAAGTCAAGGGTAACTAACTAACCTTCAGTTGGTGTTAGATGGTGTAGAGAGGTAAATGTGGCGCACGTTTAAAGCTCGGAAGGGAGGGTACAACCATTTGGCACGAGTTCGCGGATAACTAGAGTTCATAGAGAGTGTGGAAATCAACACAGCAAACTCAAATAAGCATCCATATTTTGATCTTATGCCCATGACACCCACGCCACTCTAGTCACCCATGCCTATGTTACATTCATCGATCGCCCTGTGCAGGCGCAAATCCTAGTAAACAATCCTGCATGAAACGCAACACGAGCACGTTGGTAGGTAGGGCAGGTAGCTAGGCTAGGTACAGTAGATAGAAAACAGAGCACGTTGGAGTGACATGCGGACCATGGGTCGACCAAAGTAGACAGACAAGCGAGCCATTTTATTCATCATATGCCTATGATGGTGATTTTTTTTATTCTCCTTGCGTCTTGTGAGCTGTTTGCGGGCACCACTCATGAGACGCGTCCAATTTGGATGAAGAACGAGGGTTTGAAGGGTGACCCAGCACCAGGAGTACCCTATTGGTTACTCAAAGCGCAACATCCATGACGTACAGAAAATGAGCACGCAATGGTAAAAATAACCAGTCAGAGAGTGGGATGCATGTGCTCGCTCTTGATACTATATGCCTAGCAAATGAGCGAGTGAAAGAGAGAATGAGAGTGCTTTTTGGAAACAAATGTAGCTGTAAGGATCGGCTTTGTCAACACGACCTGGAAAAAGAGTCGTTCACTGGTTGGTTGGCAGAACAGGTGTCGCTTTTCTTGTTTTTCTGCTTATGGTCGTGTGAAAAAAAAGTGCAGGGAAACACACGATTGGTGTGTTGTGTTTGGAAGCAAGCAGGGTTTTTTGTGTTGAACAACAAGTCAACAACTACAAAAAAGACGCAATAAATACTTTGTGTATGCATGGCAGTCATGAGCTTATGGGTTTTTTTTTCGCTGCTAGCAAGCAAAACAAAAGGTGGGTACCACAACATGAGTACAAACATGTCATGTCGTCAACAGGTATGTATGTACGGGACATGTGTTTCGTCCACCTGCTCGTTCATCGATGAACTTGCGAGGTTTAATCCCTCGGTTTTTATTTTCCTGTCCACAATTATGAATGGTTCGCTGCAGTATCTCCTTCGGTGGAGACATAAGGTCCAATGTTCGTCCGTGTCTTGAAATCATGCCTTTTCTTCCGCAGAGCGAAAGAGTCAAAGAGAACACAAATGTACGATCAGCAACCCGAACCGTTCTGCACGCAAAAAGAAAACGCAGCTTGAGATGATGCGCCAGGCGAGTTTGGGGCAGAAGGAAGGGACAAGAACAAGCAGAAACGCACACGGACAGAGGCAGGACGGCCATTGCCCTTTGCAGAATGACAATAGTTTTTCTATGACCATCGTCCCCATTGAATACATTGAACTACAAACATACCTTTTGATCTCTGTGAGACGTGGTACTTGGCCAAAAATACATAGACGAACATCAAACCTGAAGTTGAGCTTGCTTGCTCCTTTGGAAAACAGCGGCAGGCCAAAGAAGCCCTTCCTTGTCCAGCGCCAGCCAACCAACCAGCAAGTGGATTATCGTTCAAAAGGTATTTTCTTTGATATCCTCACGAAAATACCAAATTACAATTTGCTACGCTGTATACCTTTTGTTTGTTATGTTGATATCTGATACGATAAGTTATGTAGCGTTGTGTTGTTGTATAGGTCCAAAAAAATAAAATAGTAACGACCATTGCACACAGCAACACATGTACGCTACAAGGGTTCCAAATGCATGCATCTTTCAAATTGGGTGTGTGTAGTTCTTCAAGAGTAAAAGAAAAAGAAAGAAAAAAGCGACACTTTACGAAGCAAAGCAGAATTGAGAGATGGAACCATGGCCATTTTATGCTGCATGTGCTTTGTGTAGAAGCAAACAGGCGGTCCAAAGAAAAAAAAAAGAGAAAAAAAAAGAGTAAATAGAACATCCTTCGTTTCGAAATATGTATGTTGTGGTAAAATAGGTGGGGTTCGTGCCTCTGTGCAGAGACAAGGAGACATTTTGGTTCTCAGCCAACATCTCAACATGCTGAGAGTGATGTGATGTATCGATCTAGCGCAGAAAGACGGGCACAGATACTGTCAGGCAAGCGGAGAGATAATGGCAACGCAGGCTCGCTTGCTCAAAAGTAAAAAAGGGAGATGCTGTGGGTGTGCCCCATACTTGAATTGGAGATGAATAGTGGGGTGCTAGGGCTTTATTGCTTTTCTGTTGTTTTCCAATAATAGCGCCTCGCTCGATCGCAGGGGAGACAGAGAGCAGACAAATGGCCCGAGTTAGAAAGTGAACAGTGGCGTCTGTCTATCTCTCTGTTCTCTTGGAAATGACATTGAGCAGAAGAGCAGAAGTGCAGCCATATGCCACTTGCTAGTAGCCAAAGAGAAAAAGCGACGTGAACAATCGGGTCAAAGGTGTGCTTGTTTGTACTTGAGCTTTTGCCTGTGTTGTGCTGTTAGTTGTGCAATGCTAATGAGTGAGTGAGTGAGTGAGTGAGTGAGGGTGAATAAGAGTGTGCGCTAGACACACATTCACCTGTGCCAGTGCTCTCAAAACACAAAGCACAAGGCACAAAGCACAAAAAGCACAACCACTTTTCTGTTCTCTCACTCTGAGTCTCTCTCCTGCCTTCCTTTTCTCGTCTTTCTCTCTTTTTCAGTGTCAATGTCTATGTCTGCCTTTGACTTACATAAGAATAACGGAAAAAGGGTTGTGCTCAAAGCTCAGAGCGCTCTTTTTTTTTGTTGGTCTACTTTTGTGTTGTGTTGTTGTGTTTGTGTGTGTGAGAGTGTGTGTATGTGTGTGTGTGTATGTTGTTGATGTTCGATGTTTGATGTTGTGTTGTTGATGCTGTTGACCCCGTTAGTACTCTATTCATCACTTTCCTGTTCTTGATGGTACCTTCTTTCTGTACTCTGGTCTCGGGCTCGCCAGGGCACCCGTTGTTGTGGTTGTTTGCTTGCTTGCTTGATACGAGGATTGTGTGCAGTTCAAATCGTTGTCATATGGTAGAGAGAAGCGAGATGTACAATTGTTACTGCTATTTGTTAATAATAATTGTTAATTGTCATTGATATTCGATTCGACGCAACAGGGAGCCGAAGGAGAGAGAGCTGCTTCCGATGTGGGCTTATTTTTTCTTTCTTCTTTTCGTTCTGAATCACACCTTTCGCTTTTTTTTTTTTTTTTTTTTTTTTTTTTTTTTTGCCTTGAGGTGTTTATTTTCCGTTCGCAACCCTGGGTATGTTCGTGAGGGTACCTTTTACCTTTTTCACCTCCGGGGAGCCATATTGGCGCGCCCACTTGAAATTTGAGTGGATCTGCTAATCTTGAACAAAGGAAAGTAATCAGCCAATGCCCACTCATTTCGAGCCGAGCTGTGCTCAACCAAAAAGCGGTTCGCAAGTTTTATAAGTTCCGATGTTCGTCTGTTCGTCC
This sequence comes from Podila verticillata NRRL 6337, assembly GCA_000739165.1. Lineage (NCBI taxonomy): Eukaryota > Fungi > Mortierellomycota > Mortierellomycetes > Mortierellales > Mortierellaceae > Podila > Podila verticillata. Next base: position 752,883 of record KN042426.1, on the reverse strand, counting down.
TGTGATCCAAGAGCCTTTGTCCATAGGAAAAAGGATGACACACATGTTGCAGAAGGAGAACAAGAAGAAGAAGAGATTAGGAAGAACAAAAAGGCCAAAGTGAAAATAAGTTCAAAGTCATGGAGCATGGTGGGATGGTAGGGTCGGCATCGCATCGCATCATGTACTTCTGTCTAACTTTGCACCTGTCAATTGATAGATTTTGATTTTGATTGAGTGCCGGATGGGCGGACGGACGAACATCGAGAGAGAGAGAGAGAAGGGGGAGGTGTTTGTTCTTGTCCACAGACAGAATTATGGCACTGACTTGAGGACAGAATGAATGAACAGATAGACAGACAGAACAAACATCTCTCTTTTTTTGTATTCTATTTCTTTTTTGTGGCCTCACCTTGAAGTAATCTCATTCAAATAAATAAACCCCACTCTGATCCCGCGGGAAGCATTTTTTTTTTTTATTATTTTCCTTTCGATCCTTCCTCCTCTCTCTCTTCCTTCCTTCCTTCCATCCTCCATCTTCCTAATCTTCGCCTCTTGCCCCTCCTCATCGAGTACCACAACAAAAGAAACGACTTGACATTGATTGTGTTTGTGTGTAGGTGAATCATTGAGCAGGGTTAATGTTCGTCCGTCGTCCATCGTCCATCGTCCATCCCTCTCTCTTTCTCAGTCAACTGTGATGCTGTTCCAATTGCTCTTCCTTTTCGGTTTTTACTTTGGTGCACCCTGTCGCTTGTCCCTGGGAGGGGTGGATGGGCGATTAGGCTAACTGAAAAACTTACCTCAACATACAGTGCACAGTACTTACTTAAACCTTCGACATTTCATACATCACATATTTGTATTTATATATCTGTAATTGTACTATGTTCTCCACAGTTGCTTCGATCTTTTTTCCCTCCCTTCCCTGCTTCCCTCCTTCCCTTTCTTCCTTCCCTTCCCTGCCTTTGAGTCGCCCTTCTCTTGCTCGCTTCTCTTTCCAGAAAGTGCAAACCTTGTCCCTCAGTCCCTCTCTCAGTCCCTCTCTCTCTCTCAGTCCCTCTCTCTATCAGTCCCTCTATCAGTCCCTCTCTCTCGAACAGACCTCTTTTTCGTCTTTCTTTCTTTCCTTCTTGTCTTTCCCTTTTGCTCTCTTTTGTTCTTTCCAATACTCTTCTTTTGCTTCCTACCTTTTGTGCGTTTCACTTCCATTCACATTCACATTCACATTCACGTTCAATTCATTCATCGTCCTCCCCATTCATTTCAAATTACCACTGCCATTTCCGAATTCCCTTAATTTTTTTCCAATCTTGCTTTGGTACCTGGCTTTTTTACTTTCGTAATTTCTAGGTTACCTTAAGACCCTTAAATATTCTTAAATGCACCATCGAACAACCGTTAACATGCCTTTGTTCACATCCTCGACAACATAGTCTCTTAACCAAGGTTATTTGTCTCGGTTTCAGCCACCAAGTTTCCACAAAGGTAATTTATTCGTGGGAAGGGTGTAAAAAAGGCACTGGCGCATTGCTATGGCCTGCAAATTGTGCGTTTTTCGTTAGAACGATCAACACTCTTTAGTTTCTTGATCCCTGAGCTCGGGCATGTTGTTCCAAGGAATTTTTTTTTGGCGGGGGAAATTTTTTATTTGTTTGGTGTTCTCCGTCCATTCCTCCATATCTTCACTTTCATCCATCCCATTTACAAAAAGGCACTTTGTTTCCTACATACATCTTTATTATTACTTCTGAACCTACCTTACCCTAACAACAAAATCATCATCATCGATACGGACCACTGAGCACCATTTTTAAAAAAAACGAGAGGCAAGGCAAGAGCCATCATCGCACTGATTGAGACCATCGTGTTTTTCGATTGACGAGCACATGTAATCAATCTCCAGCTCTCTCAAACCCATCAGCTGAACTAAAGAGACTCTCACTGGGCGAAGGGAAGGTGAGGAGGAGAGTGATGTTAGATCGATATCACGGGAAGTACGTTGTGCGCTTTCGTTTTATTACTCATCATCCACATGTGCATGGATCTATCTCCCTTTTTTCGTTCCCATCCCGAGCCCGATTTAATTGTCCACTTCTTCTTTTCTGCTCTCCGAAGCGCGCGAATGGACCCAGGGTGGGCAATGGTCTGAGAGACGCGTTTTTCTTGTAACAGTAATTAAATATTGTTTATGAGTGATGGCATTAAAAAGCCCTGGGGTCGAGCAATCGTCTGGTTATGAAACGGGACACACATAAAGAAATGGGTCCGGGTTCGAATCAAAGTGCAGTACCTCCAATCAGTACCTTAGGCGATGGGGCAAAGAAATGGGAAAATAGTTGCGACTGTGACTCTGAGAAAAAGCTCCCGTGGTACTTTATGCACGCCAACATTTAGTATGGCGAGAGGACGAAGAAGCCCTGCTCAACAACTGCAACAACAACAACAACAACAACAACAACAAAAAAGCATACAATCATTCAAAATCTTGGGGTGCAGCTTCATGAAGAAGCTTTTTTTTTATTTGGCAATTTGGAGATGGCACTATGCGCGAGGCCCATGGGTGGATGAGCGAGTAGACGCATCTTTCTTCCAACCTCCCCTCCTTGCTTCAGTTCTCGTTGGAGTTTTTTGTGGTGTGTGATGTTTCCTTTCGTTATCCGCCCATCTAATCCCCGTCCTTTCCGATGTGCATCCACTTTAAGCAACTCATTTCGAGCGTGTATCGGGATCCTGTTTTCTTTTTTCTTTATCGTTCATGCATCTCTGTTTGTATTTGTCGCTCCGTTCCCTTTTTTTCATTGCTTCTTGGACTTGCAGAGCGGTTTTCTTGCCCTCATTTGGTTGTGTCCCTGTCCCTGCAAACTGTAATTTTGGATGTGACAATCCCTTCATCCTTCTCGTCTCTGTGCGAGGTGTGTGGTGTGTGTGATGTGTGATGTGTGAAGGCGAGTTTGTTGGCATCATTGGGCGCATAGTTTCGCTCTCTCCCTCCGTTTGGACGCGAGATTGTGAGACCAAAAACGAAAACAAAGGGGGAGAACAAGGAAGGACGTTTCTGTGGTGGGTGAGCCAAACAAAAAAAGAGAAAAGAGAAACAGAAAACTACAGCCACTTTGTCCATTGGCTTGTTCCCAGGGAGACCGAACATCACTTTCCCACATCGCGATTTCGATTCTCTAGAGATGCAGGTCGCTTTTTGCAATCCGTACACACATGCCTGGAAATCGATTGAAAAAAAGAAACTCGAGACATGGAAGAAGAAGAAAAAAAGCTGAGCTGGTGGAGATGGTGCAGGGTAAGGAAGGGTAGGGCAAACGGGCAGGGATCGATTTGCACGGGCTTGCGATGTGATAGTATTGGGAAGACAGACACAGAGACAATTGAGAGACAGACACAGGGACATGACATGACATGGACGCCTGCACGTACTGTTTGGGCATCATCAAACCCTTTTTTCCAGTTTCCTTTTGGCCCACTTTTTTTTTCTTCATGGTCACACAATCACAAAGAGTGCGTGAGTGAGTGCTTTGAGTGCGTGTGTGTGTGTGTCAGAGAGAGAGAGAGTGTGTGTGTGTAAGTGAGTATGAGAGCCGCCTCACCTGCGGGTTGCCGAGTGTTGGACGCCTTAGTTTTCTTTTTTCTTTTTGTTGTTGTTGTTTGCATGTCGTGTTCTTCATTGTGTCGTTGTGTTGTTAGTACTATTCATTACCAATCCAATCCAATGCAATGCATACCCCAATCCCTTGTCCATAGAGAGAGAGAGAGAGAGAGAGAGAGGGTACTCTTCAAACACAAACATCCACTTTCAAGAAAAAACACCTCTTGCTCGCATTCTTTTTTCCCTCCACCGTACCCTGGCTTCTACCCCATGTACCCACGAATCTGTAGTCCACAGTCCATCCCATCCATCTTGAACAGTGGAAAGTGGACAGTGGAGCACATTGACCATGGCTCACACAGGGTGGTGAAGAGAAAGAAAAGTGCTCTCATCTCACTCCCTACTTCTCGCTTCACTACTTCCACCGCTCCTCTTTCTTTCTTCTCTTTCTTGTTTTCGTTGTTGTGGACATGCGATTGCTCAGAGCGGCCAACCAGAAAAAAAGAAAGACACCATGGTCGTTGTTTCTATGTTCTACTCTGCCTATCGCATCTATCTATCTCCTCCTCCCCCCCTTCCACCCCTCCTCCTCGCTTTCTAGTTTATCCACTCTACTCTCTACTGCCTACCCTCCCCTTCATTTCGGATACTCGGATTTCCCATCATTTTCACGATGCTTGTTTATTTTTTTTTTTTTTGCCATCATCCAAGATTCTTCTATTTTTCTCTGTTTCTTTGTTTGTGTGTGTGCGTGTGTTGTTTATGTGTGTGGACATATGTACATGCTGCTGACATATGGATTTGTTGTCTTGAATAATGCTTCTAATCCACTATTTGCTCCTTCTCTTTACCCTTCCGTTGTTTCTTTCAGAAGCAAAATAGTACCTTCGCTCTTTCCAGAGGAGGACCGTCTAGACTTCCGAGAACAAGGCACATTCGTGCTGAGAAAAAACATGTACGTATCTCCAAAGTACTTTTCACATCTGCGCACACGCCTCACCTGAAGAATTCAAAACTCAAGAAAAAAAAAACCATCCATCAACCACACCGCTTTCCTTCAACGACAACTTCCATTCCCCACCCTCGCGTATACAGATGACGGCGCATTCTTTTGTTGTTTCTTCTTTTGTTCTTTCGGTGTTCTATAACGGCATGCAGATGGCTTTCCTTTTTTTCTTTTTTCTTTTTTTTACTTCCTTTTGGCTTGTTTGTTTGTTGGACCAAGGCATACATGGCATGATTTTGGGTTTTGAGCAGGAGACGACTTTTTTTTTGTCATCATTCTGTTTCCGTTACAGTTTGTGCTGCAGACGATGCTTTGCATGTCCTTTGTATCCTTTTACTTTACTCGGATTGAAAAGGCTTTTTGTCCAATGCTGGGAAGATGCTCGGGAACTGTTGCAAGTGAAAAAAGACGATCGAGAAGATGGAGATGCATAGGGTGATGCCAAAGGCATCAAATTGTTCAAAAATCCGAGCTATCAGGACCCCGGCAGCACCCATAAGAAGAAAAACAAAAGAAGGCAGGCCCATGTGCAGTCCATTCAAATGCTAACGCCAGTTTTCCTTTTCTCTTCTGCTTTCCTTTTTCTTCTCATTTTTCCCTCCCTTTTCCTTGCCTTTGCTTCCTTCCTTCCTTCCTTGTCCTCGGACGGCCATGCACCTCGTCAACAAACAAAACTCTTGTTGTTGTCTCCTCCTCAGTCGTGACATTCCTACAGAAGAATATCCTCTCCACTTGATAATCTTAATTACCTAAAGCATCACGCACGGATCGCTTCACCCAATACTTCACATTCAATCAAAACCACCTTCCTCTTTCTCCCCTCCCACCTGCCTTCACGCGCCAGTCTCGCTTAAGACCGCTTCAACAAACAAGCTCATCCACCCACTTTCAGCCGTGACAACAACACAAACAACAACGGCAACAACAACTACAACAACAACAACAACAACAACAACAACAACAACAACAATAGTCATAGAATCCTCGTCGCCCACCCACACACACTCGCCTTGCATCTTTGCCTTTCCACGCTCCTTTCTCCAAAACATCTATCAATCTCCCGAGGACAAATGACGGTTAACGTTCAAACACAGGCATCGGAGGAGGAGAGACCGAGGAGCAGGGACCCTAGTCCTCACGCATCTCACCATCCAAAACAGGGCTCCATTGACTATGGCCGATCTCGCCATACAGAAGATACATCCTTCTACTCTACATCACAGAGGCCCAACGATACAAATATCCAGCCCAACGGTCGACGAAGCAGGAGCAGGAGCGTCAGCAAAACGTTCCAGACCACTGACTCAACTGACAAAAACTGGCAAGAAAGATCACCAACATCTCCCGGGTCACAGAAATCGGAAGGACCTTACAGAAACACTCGCCACTCGCAACAATACTCATCGTCCAGAGAAGAAGGCTCCCTTAGAGATATCGAGCGCAGTGCCCGTCGGAGAAGCACAGGAGACGAAGAGTACAAAGACGAGCTCCAGTCGGACGAAGGCCAAGACAACGGAGACGACGAGCTCTATGAGGACAACGAGGATGACGACGAAAACGCCAACGAAGACAATGACGACGACGATGAAGAGGAGGAAGAATCCGAGTCTACTCAGACATCCAAGAACGAGGACGGGTCCAATACCCTTGTCTTTTCAATGTATGGTGCTCGCAAGCAATCCAAAGTCAGGAGCATGTTTGTCGACAAACTCTTAAAGTAAGTGAACACAGACTCGCAATCGCTGTAAATACCATCAAACGGACACCTTACTCATTAATTAATCAATTAATCCCCAATCTCTAGGATGGTTGAAGATCCATCGATCCAGCACTTAATCTCCTGGGCCAAAGAAGGCGATATGTTCTATGTCTACAACTGTGTCAAGCTCTCGCAGTACATCCTTCCCAAGTTTTTCAAGCACAACAACTGGCAGAGTTTCGTCCGCCAGCTGAACAGTACGTCTTCTATCACCGACTTGTGGAATATCGATGGTCGAGCATGAGGCTAACGTTTTTTTTTATATTTTTCAATTCACAATTGCATAGTGTACGGCTTCCACAAAAGTAAGAATACGTGCCTTCGTAACCAATTAACAGATTTTGAATCGTATGAGCTAAACGGCTTTTTTTCAATACCATTCCTAAATCGCCACAGTCTATCGTTATGATCGAGGTATGCATCAAAACTTTGTGTCCTCTCTTGAGTCACAGCAAGGTCACTGACACATCACCTTTGTGCCTCAATTTTATGCTATAGAAGAGTCCAGTATGAACCGCAAGAACCCCGAGACGCAGCGCTGGCAGTTCTATCATCCACATTTTCAGCGAGAGTTTCCTCACCTGCGAAAGAACATCAAGCGGAAATCTACTCGGACCATGAGCGCAGTACCGACGGCCTCAAGGGTTGTGTTTGAGCATGGCAAAGGATACTTTTTGCAGCGCGAGGACAGGTCCCGATCCAACAGTGGTGAAGAAAATGGCCCTGAGCAGATCACTAAAGCGAGCCCAACACTGGATGAAAACTCAACCCCCACCTCTGTACCACCAGCGCCGGCACCTACCCGCCACTATTCACATTATGCAACACTTGGATCAGTATCCAATGTACCAGCAGTAAGGACAGAGCCATCACGAGTAGGTTCAATCTTGGAAATGCCATCCTGCTCCCAGCGCAGCAAATGATAGATGGGCTAATTGAACATTTTTCTCTGCTCCCTCTTTTTTTTTTTTTTTTTCTTGTTTTGTTTACAGCGAGACCGCAAACTCCCTGATACTATTGCACCACCGATCACCCGAGAGAACGGTCCAGTGTATCCGCACCACAATCCAGCTTACCTCAGAGAGACCTACGAGCGACCACGATATGATGCTCCCGACTATCGACATTCTTCATTTTCTGACCGACCACACGCATTCTCGCCTCGTTATCCCGAAGCCAGACCCCACGAGCGACCCGGTATGCCTTTGTCAGACCCACAGGGTACGCGGCCTCCCTTGGCTGCTTCCTCTCCAACTGGACCTGATCAGCGCCTCCGTCCCGGCCAGCTTCCTTCCGGATACTTTTCACCGCAAGATCCCGGTCGAAGAGAGTATGGCCAGAGACCCGAACAGAGACATGGCAGCATGCAGGGCTCAGTCCTTGGCAGCCCTCTGGGACACTCTGATCTTCCACCATCACCCCTACACGCGAACATTGGCATGGCACCACACACGAGCCCACGAGAAACAATGCCAGGACACTCCCTCCACCGGTCTCTGGGGTCCATAGGCGACACATCTTTTGTATCCAACTCTCCAACAAGACCTCCGATTGACACTCCAGGCGTCAAAGACGCTGTGAGACCTCCGTCGCCTCATGGCTCCAACGTGCCTCTGCAGCACCGGCTTCAAGAACAGCACCTGCAACAGCACATGCGTCACGAATCCCTCCCTTCCCATCCTCAGCCGCTGGATGATCATCGCCAAGGTCGTCCCCCCGGGCCTGGTCCCTTTCCCAAGGAGTACGCCAACAGCCAATTCACGCTACCACCGCCTCCAACTCCTCCTTTACCCTCTGGTAACAACCTTACGCCAATTATGCCACCCTCGTCTTCTCCTTTGTCCGCATCCAACAGGCCTGTGCCCTCTCCTTCTTCACATTCACAGCCTCTCCCTCCACAAGGACGACCAGTAGCCCATGTGGAGTCAAGTACAGAGCAACAGATCATCAAGGGACTGGAAAACCGACTGGCATTTGTGGAGGATGCATTTGCCTCCATGAAGCAGTTCACTCAGAGACTGGAGAATATCCAGGCATCCCAGGATCGAACCCTTGCCTGGATGCGTGACCGACTGGAGCAGCTGACTGAAGGTGCTCAGTTCCGAGGTAAAAAGAGGCTAATTGATTACAGCCAAGTCTGTCTAATGCTCCATGAATAGCAGACAGTTAACCATCCTACTCGCTCTGCGTCTAATTTTTTTTTTTTGTGCGTAGACCCTCTCAGCTCACCTCCAACGCCACAGTCCGTAGGGCCCATCTCTACCAAGAGGAAGGCGGACTATCCTGCTGACGATATGAGAGGCCGACCAAGACTCGAGACATCACGAGAACCTTTCCGTCCCGTCTCGCATTCCAGTCCTGGTCGTCGTGAGCACGGACCAGATGGTGGCCCGGGCGAGCGACCACGCTACGAAACAGGGGGATCTCATCCATCCTTTGTCCCGGGGCCACACCCTGGCCAGTACCCAGGCTCGCCCCAAGACCGATCTGGCCCACCAGCGCACGCTAAGCACCCATACCCAACGCCATCCCATCAGCATCCAGGGGCGCCATATGGGCACCCACAAACTTCTGGCCCACCACCTCCTCCCCATCATGGATATCCTGCACCCCCTTCTACCTCGCACCCACACCATATTCGCCACCAACGACTCCACTCTTCTTCATAAGTCCTTAATTATTCATGCATACTCACGTAGCATAGCTTTCGTATAATACACCTAATAGTCATTTTTTTTTTTTTTTTTTGCGTTTTCATTCGCCTCGCAAAATGACCGCCTTTTTCGTAGTCTTCCCATGAGTGACCTTTTCTTACTCCCGGGACTTGTGGCGTCCAACGTTGTTGTTTTTTGGTATCGCTTATGTTGTCTTTATTATCATCTTCTCCCTTGTCCTTGGAAAACGAGAGTTCAGCGATGGTGTTGATAAGATATTGGAAATAAAGAGAAGGGAGAGAGTCGATTTCTATCTTGTTTAAGGGTGAGGGTGGGGTACAGGTTGGTTGGGGGTGGTGTCGTGTTGTTTGTGTGTTTGGTGCAAAATACCACTAGAGTAATTTAGTGGTGTTCGCCCTCAGCAGCGTGGCCGTGTCCGTGTCCATGACCGTGACCATCCCAAGGATGACGGAGACCCTATTTTAGTGCAGAAAAACAGGTTAGAGGTGGCATGTCCTCCAGAAAGTGAGATCCTATATCTGTTCCTGAGTGTCGCTCCATGTGCAGGGTGACGTGCCTAGTGTCGATATCCAAGAGAGGTAGTCCTAATTTTGTCCCTGCAATTGGAATCAAAAATATCCGTGTTTCTTCTTATCTCAGCGCACAGCATCGACGTTGGGATTGTAGAGTGACAAAAGTGTTCATATAGCACGATTTTCCGGCATCGCCATCGTTGTTGTCCAGTGTTGTTCTCCAGTGGTTTCTTCCAAGCAAGTTCCCTCCCGATTCCAATCAAGACCACGATTGACGTACGAGAACGACGGGGCCCTCCTCCTTGGCCTTGTACATGACCCAGAACCACATGGAGGCTCCAAGGATCTTGGCGGCAACAGAGTAACGCGCTGCGGGCATGTGGGGGTGGAAACCGGCCATTGTGAATGTATAGAGTGTGTTGATTGGGTGATGATGATCCGGAAATGCATCAGCTCTCTTGAACTCATCCCATCTCTCCGAGATTGTTATTACCGATCAATATTGCATGGCAATAACGAAACCAAAACGCAGGGCGAGTGCCTTCTCAATTCAACAACAAGAAAGAGCAGTCCGAAAAAAAGAAAAAAAATATCTGAAGTGCGCTACTTATTTTTTTGAAGGCTGCCATCCATCAACCCTCTCATTCACAATACACACACATCATCACACAACCATGGGAAGACTTCGCCGCTCCAGAGTTCACAAGGGTATCCGCGATATCCAGCGCAAGTACCGCACCAAGCGCTACATGCGAGACATTGACCAGATCCACGGCGATATCCAGCCAGAGAACGCTCACAAGTTCGAGAAGCCAGAGCTCGACCCAGAACTGCCAGGACAGGGCCAGTTCTATTGCATCCCCTGCGCGTATGTTATCTTTATTGAAACTAATATTTGCCGAGAGTCGGGAACAGGAAGCGTATGACTATGGTTCCTAACGTAATATTCTTCTCTTTGTGGTCAATAGCAAACATTACATCAACAAGGAGTCCCTTGAGGAGCACCAAAAGGGAAAGATCCACAAGAAGAGGTAATAGCATAGGCAGTCATCAAATCTGGGACAGGACCTTACGGAACGGAGTGTGGATCATAACCCCAGAAGAGCACAACTTCTTTAAAATGATTGGATACTCACCAAGACTACTTTGCCCCACTCAATTTTCAACCATCTAGAGTGAAGCTGTTGAAGGATGCGCCATATTCTCAGGCTGAGGCGGATGCTGCTGCTGGACTTCAGAAAGCTGATACCAAGCCAAAGAAGAAGGAAGTTGCTATGGACACAACGGAGGCATAAGAAAACACCAGCATCAATATCACCAAGGGCATTTTTTTTTTCAAGGGCTACATCAGGGCATCATTTTGCATAGAATTAAACTATTCTCACAACTTTGTACTATTATCGATATCTCCTTTTTGTTCAAAATGATGTTCGCTACTGAACAATCGACGCATGCAAGAAACGGTTATATTTTGCTCCGCTGCTTTACATGGTCTATTTCTGTATGTGACGCTGATCTAGTATCCCAACTCGCGTCCAATGGCCCAAGCGTAGAGCCGACTGTCTAACACCAACTTGGAGGCGCCACCAGCAAACGTTTGCAGCTCTACAATGGGTTGAAGGAGGTTAGTTGCTTAGATAGAAGAGTTATTGACAAGTGGGCGATGTACAATAGACAAGTACCTTTCAGCGAGTGCAAGAGGCCAGACACAGGCAAGATGACAATCTGAAGACTCCACTCGTCATCCTCGAGGCGTGGCTTGCGAGGCAGTGCGTTTGGCCCAAAGAGCTCCTCTTGTTCCATCTCAATCTGGATCCGAGGATTGAATAACACATATCAGCTTTGCAAATTGTGTGTACAATGACATAATAAACTCGGAAACGAAAATAATAATACCTCAACCACTACCACTTTCGAGCACGAGCTGGTCAAGCCTGGTTCGTATGCCACTGGCACACTTGTCGAGACAACTCTGATCTTGTGTCCAGACTCTTGGCCGAATCCAGTCTCCTCTTGCAATTCTCGGATCGCTGCTGTTGCTGGCTCTTCGCTTCCATCAATGAGACCCGAAGGAAACTCAACTGCGAAGGCACTCAGCGCTGGACGGTACTGGACCACCAAGACCACGTTTGTTGCCTGTCCTTGTGAGTTCTTGATCACGGCAATGACATCCACGGCTGGCATAGACAAGGACAGAAAGAGTGAGCCCTTGTTTCAAGATCAAGCATAGAAGGACAAGAAAAAAGAGAGCTATAGCAATTACCATCGACCGATTGCTCGCCGTCGGGCTTGTTCGCAGCATTGGATCGTCGGCATACCTCCCATCGACGCTCGATTCCTGACGGGTCGTTGAAGGTGACCTCATGCAACGTGAGCCAGCGCCCAGCGCCCAGCTTTTGATCACGAGTAGTGCTGATCTCGGCCAGCGGCTTCAGATGATCAGACATCGTGGTGTATTAAGATGTGAAGAAAGCTGAGTGAGTAAAGAGTAAGTGTGAAGAAGGAAGAGTGGAGGCGTTTTTTTTATCTCTCAACTGTTCCGTCCTGCTTTTAAGGGCTAAATCTCAGGACTGCTCTTTATTGTGAACGCGCGGCTCCAAAAAGAGTTACGCCCCTCCTTTCGAACTTGTTCATGCATTCACTTTCATTATTCAGCCCATCACACTCATTTCACACAAATACAAACATGGACCTGGTACCTTACATCTTCCATGAGCAGGTAAGCGTTATTTAACCAATGTCAGTTGTGAAACATGGTCAAGATATTTTATTTCTCGTCTAACAGTTGCCTTCCTTCCTTCAAACCTGCAGCAAGAAGGGAACCTCTGCGCCCAGCACTGCCTGAATGCCCTGCTTCAAGGACCTTACTTCACAGCTATAGACTTGGCAGAACTCGCACGCCAACTGGACCAACAGGAAGACGAAGCCCTTGGAAACAGCGGGTCAAGCAACAGGAACAACAAAAGCCAAAACATGGACGACTCGGGTTTCTTTTCAGTCCAGGTCCTGAGCCACGCGCTGAACATCTGGAACAGCCAAATCATTCCTTGGGGAGCCAAGGAAGTCAGCGCTGCAAAGTCTGAGCCAGAGTATGTACCACCTATACCAGGGATGTAACCGCCATGCAAGTTCTCAATGCCCTTTCTAACAGAATATGTTCACCCACTCTTATAGGCGCGAAGTGGCATTTATTTGCAATCTGGAAGAACACTGGTACACGTTGCGTCGGTTCGGCCCTTCAATCCATCGCTGGTACGACCTCAACTCTATGCATCCCAAGCCTCAGTACATGTCTTCCACATACTTGGGCATGACTCTGTCCCAGCTCCAGGCCGGGGGATACTCCATCTTTGTCGTGCGTCCACTGTCCAAGGATACAGATCAGCCATCATCCGTCACGGAAACAAAGGAGATAGCCCCTGAGATCAAACCAGCACCAGCCCCTGCATCAACTGGATTCCTGAGTGAGAGACAAGAAATGGAGAGAATCCGGAGGCAAAGACTCGAGGAGCGCGAAAAGGCCCAGCAACCTCAAGGATCATCTTCACAGTCGGGATATGGCGAGTCCCAGAGTCAAAGCTCTCGTACTCGGATTGACAGAGACGGCGAAGAATTGAGTAACAGACCCACAGCGAGCCCACTGGTGAAGACGCCGACATTTCTTCCTCGATGTGAAGCGGACTCAATGGCCGAGACACTGCCTACGGAAAATGTGCAGTCTTCACAGTCCGTAGCGCAGGATCAAACGTTTGGTGGCACGGGATATCGCCTGGGTGGACAGGCCGCCGCCTCTGCCTCAGATGTTACCTCTGGTTTTGGTGATGGGGACTATGGCAGTTCAGAGCAATATGGTGACGACGACTGGGAGATCCAGCAGGCTATTGCGATGTCGTTGCAAGAGGACCAAAAATAAAATAACCTCGTAAAGTTTTTTACCATGCATGATTTTTATTTTGCGTCTAGACTAGCAGAGTGTGGATGGAAGTGTGGGTTGTCGCCCAGGAATAAAAATGGTGTGTTGTCCTTCAAGGATTCATACCACATTTGATTCAACAAGAAAACATATTTTCTAGGCCCTTATTTTTGTTCGCGTCCTTCTTCATCTTTTCATTCCACAACATCTTATCATCACACTATGACGACCTCCCTTCATCGACACCCGCAACCGCAGCAAACAACAACACAGCCCCCTCAGGCATTCACCGTCTGTCAGTAGAGATCTTAGTCATGATCGGTAACAGGCTCCGCGGCCCGGAACTACTAGCCGCCTTGCAAGTCTGTCGATGTGGTACGACGCCCTTCGCCACCTGAGTTGGTCGCAACTCTATTCGTCGCATCTGAATCAGTGTGGAAATCCGCTGAATCCCTTCTACACTAAAGGGGATATTAGCCAGTTTACCACTGACCTTCAAGACCTTCGGTTTCTTGAACTGCAATGGAGCGACAGAGACTCCTTCTACTATTTTGTTATCGACCTCTTGGATGACAACGAAGACGTCAAATCGTTAACACTTCAAAGATTTCGCGAAATCATTCAACTGGCGACCAATTTGACCACTCTGACGCTGGAGGACTCGATCTCTGACTACTTGTCGATGGTGCTGCTCTCGCTGCTGCATCACCCATCGTTGCGCGAGTTGATTATGGAAGATTATTAATCATTGCCTCAAAATCAACTGATCAACTGGATATCACAGACATGTCCCCTGTATTCGAGAGGTGGAACTGATCGGAGATTTCGGATGGTACAGGCCTCAGTTCTTGAATCAAAACATGGATATTCTTGCCCAGGAATATCCGCCTTGGCATGTCCGCTCGCCCTCCATCACCGTGAGAGAGATGCCCTTGCTCGCGTTCTGTCCCCAACTAGAGGTCCTCCGTGTCCAGGGCCTGCACGAGCAAGACCCCAGCATCTCGATGCGTCCTACCCTCCGATGCCCTCGCCTGCAAGAGCTTGTCCTGGAATGTTGCCGCGACCAGTCCTGTTTTGAGAACTTTCCTCAGGTCATCCTTCATCTCACCACCCTCAAGAAATTGTCCCCCAATATTCACTCGGTTGACGAGATCTCGGCGCTCTGTTTTCCGCTCGTGGGTACCAACACGATGCCGCACCCAAACTTGGAGCATCTCACGTTCTCCGAGTTCAACCGTCGCCTCGACGATGACTACCGCACCAGTCAAGGTTTATACAAGATTCTTTTGAATCGGCCCAAGCTCAAGGCCACACAAATGCCCATCATGATCGGTCCGGAAGACCATCACTAAGATATGCCGGAGCTCCACGAACCTTGGGCCTGCACGGGGCTCGAGAAGCTGACGACAATCCTCTGGTTCCCACACGGATTCGCCTATGCTCCGGACTTCTGGCTCCGTATCGCTCGCCAGCTGGCCAGCCTCCCAAACCTGCGCCGGCTCAGTGTGGATTTCACCAACGCCCGCGGTGATGTTCTCTTCTGGGCCTTTTTACGTGTGGGTGAACTGCCCACGCTCGAGCGCTTGGCGTTGCTGGGGTGTGTGTGTGTGTATTAATGACCACATGCTCCATCGCTACCTCGTCGCGTGGTTGGAACTGTTCCCCAAGCTCCACCAGCTGGTCGTGCCAAATGATCGCGTCGAAAAGTATGTGGCATGGCTGAGGGCGATCCGCCGACCGGACATCGAGATGGAGCGCAATAGAGACTCGGAGACGTGGTCCCAAAAGTTGTTTAAGACAATCACACTCTACAACGGCCAATGAAAATAATAATATTAAAAAAAACGCTTCGCCCACTTGTTGGCATGTAAAACCTACTTTCGGACGTTATGGAAACATTTATTATTTGAGTGGTAGGGTATTGAAAATAATTTCAAGTGAACGTGCCCCTTTTTTTTTTTTTTTTTTTTTTTTTTTTACAAAACCAAGGAAGCGATCATGGCAGCGAAGGTCCAGCCTGCAACAGCGAACCCAGCACCGGCCGTCATTCTTGAAGAGCCCGAGGTCTTGTTCGACGTGCTCTCCTTTGAGATCGAGCCAGGCAACGACTCCTCCGACGACGCATCTTTAGTAGGCACCTTGGCGCTCTGTACCGTCTCATCGTGCACCGCCGCCTCCTTAGGTTTGGGCGCCGCGACCACAGCGGGCTTAGCCGCAGATGCGGCAGGCTTGACGGGCACCTGGTTGTACCCGATGGGGTCGTTCATACACTGGGCAATGCTCATGGGCTTCATGCCGCTCTTCATGCCCATAGTGAGCAAGGTTCTGGCCATGGTGACCATCTGTTGGTCGCCGTCGTGCTCGAGCGTGATGACGCCCTTGTTGCGCTTCGGGAGGTCGTGCAGGCCATTGTTGAAGATGCCCACGATCTGCTTCTGGCTAATGGTCTTCTCGGGCAGTTGCCAGTCCTGGGTGTCCCAGTCGTTGGACCAGATGACGGTCCTGAAACCGAGTTCGCGAGCGATGCCGCGGACGCGGTTGTCGATGTCACCTAAAAAAAAAAATGATAATGTGATTTAGAAAAGGCCCAATTCAAGGTTGAATTCAAATAAGGGGTAATAATCGATCCGCGATTTTTCGATCTCGCTCGCATGCTTTTTTTATCAGCCCTTTGGTAGCTGCTTTCGGAATAAAGAATGCAGTCCAGTTTGAAAAGGCCAGGTCTGGGTGCAGTTGTGTCCTTGTATTGCTCCTCGGCGAGTTGGAATAATGGCAACAAAAAAAGAATCCACGCATGGAAAACAATAAACTGTGGGGGGTAGACTCACCATATGGCGGACGGAAGTACTTGACCTTGTAGCCGGTGTGGTCGAAAATGTACTTCTGTGTCCACATGAGCTCGGCGACAATCTCTTCGTTGGTCAAGGTTGTCAACCCAGAGTGGGACCAGGCTATAAACAGAGAGAGGAATGAATAAATCGCGTCAATAATCAGCAAGCATTAAACAAATGTGCATACGGAGCTATCAACAAGAGGCACTTACTGTGACTAGCCAAATGGTGTCCGCGGTCAATGGTCTCCTGCAGAAGCCATGGTGCCTTCGTCGACTTCATGCCAGTTACAAAGAACGTGGCGGTGACGTTCCTGTCATCCAAAAGATCAAACAGATCATCGGTCGTGGCAGGCTCGGGGCCATCGTCAAAGGTTAGACCCCACTGCTTCTTTCCTGGACAGTCCACAACGTCATCGGGAGCGTAGCAGCCAGTGCAGGTCCACCAGCAGTCAGACTTTGGGGGATCCTTCTTGGGGCACTCTGGTGGATCGCCGGAGCTTTTGGTGTAGCGAATGGGTAGCTTGGGCACCTTATCCCAGTTGACTGTCTTGACCCAGGCCTTAACTTCGGGAGTGTTTGTTTCGGGTTTCTCACCGTACTTGGGCCAGGGGCTCGTGCCCTTGGGGTGGGAGATGTCGGCCTTGTGTGCCATGGCAGGCTTGGCTTCAACCAGACCGGACGACAGAATAGTGATCGCGAGGGTGGTGGCGATCAGCACCACGGTAGAGGACTTTTTGGTAGATTTTTTGGATGGTGTCATTCTTTGTGCGCACTGAGGTGGGAAATGGGCGGTGAGAGTATTAGAATAAGAAAAGAGCTGTTGAGGGATGAAGGAGGACTCACGATCTAGCAGGAATTTATAGAAATTCTCGTTTTCTCGTTGAGGTTGTTTGTATTCTCTTTTGGGCACATTTTCCCTCGAGTTCCAAAACGCTCCACCCCACTACTCCAATGATTTGGGTTTACTGAATTTTTTTCCAACGCGCTTCAGAGGCGGTAAAGACTGATGGGCTTGTGGAGGAAAGTATATATTTCGACAACAACCGGTTGTGATTCCAACCACGTGATTATTTTTTTTGATTTTAACTAGTGCGTTTAATATGTGGCCAACCTGGTCAAATTCAAAATAATAAGGCTCGACAATCTATTACTGAGGAGGAGGGACAAATGCTCCTGGTGCTCCTGGTGCTCCTGGCCTGAAATGTTGTTGTTGTGGTGGTTGTGGTTGTTGTGGCTGTGGAATATGAGATGGGTACTGAGAAGGCAGGTGTTGAGAAGGCATGCTGGGAGGCATGTTGGGAGGCATGTTGGGAGGCATGTTGGGATGAGGGTGAGGATGTTGAGGTGGGTGTGGGAAATGCTGCGACGGGGATGGTACTTGATGTCCAGGGACAGGGGCAGGGGCAGGAACAGGGACAGGCGCGCCGTTCAGAACCTGCTCAGGCTGGGGAACGGGGGTGCCATTGACAGGAGCGGGAGGAAGATTTGCCTGTCGTGCCTGCATCATCTTTTCTTGCATGCCCGAGATGCTCTTCTTCATCGCCAATCGGTCGAGGTACAGCTGCTGACGCTGACGCTCCAACTCGCGTTTCTCTGTCTCCAGCACGCTCTCCAACTCTTCAAACTGCTGCAACTTAAGTTCAAACTTCTTGAGCTGGTTCTCCACCACCTGACTGATCAGTCCTTGCACTTCCTCTGTCTCGTCCTTCTCCTCCCCATCTTGCTCATCTTGGGCGTCGGAAGTCGCATCTTTGGTCTCTGTGCTATCTATCTCCATAGATGTTGTATCCGAGCCTTTGGTTTCCTTCTTTTCGCTATCCACCTCTGGGTCCTCGGTTGTAGTTGATTTGGTAGCTGGTTTGCTGCGAGGCGACTTCTTCTTGGAAGCCTCAAGTTCCTTCAGTGCGTTCTGGGCTGCTGTCGCTGCGACCTGTGGGTTCACGACACTTGCCAAAAATGCAACAACACTCATCACTGGGTTGTCGGCCTGGCTGAACGGGATACGGCTGTACTGCAAGGCTCCCAGCTCGCGTTCGGATGTCTCACCCAAGTATGGGTCCTCAATAGGCAGCTGTAAAAAGTGGAGGATGCATTGCTCGCGGCTTCGGGTTCCAACATGATCTGCTACCAGGTTCCAGTCGTCGTCAAACTGTTCCAAGCCCTCCAGCAACAACAAAGTCTCCTGATCTGTCCATGTATCCTCAGATGCATGCTTGAAGTGCTGAGCGTTGAGTCTCAAAAAGTCTCCCGAGGACATTGCCGATGGGAAACGTCCCTCCAAGTAGCAGTTGCTGCACAGCTCAAAATTCTTTGTCTTGATGCTGTGGTATCGAATCTTGGTGCAATCTGTGCCACAGGTGAAGCAATTGAATCGCTGTCGTTGTTCGGGGCTTTCTTCGTCCTTGGATCCCGAGGCATGGACTCGAGAATCCAGGCTACCATTGGTTCTTGATCCCTTCTGTGCTTTGAGCTCAGAGTTGGCAGCGGCTGCCACTGGGGCGGGCACGCTTGGAAAGAAAGGTTGGAGACCTCTTGGTGTATCTGCTGTGATACGGAAATGACCGGTAAATGCCGGGCCAACTGATGAAGGACGAGTCTCTGGATCAACCTAATCATTTGAATTTACACAGAGAGATTGATTAGAAATATCTCCATAAACATGTAACCAGACGCTTTCGTTTTCCCTCAAATTTCACATACTTGATAGTTGATAAGTCCCCATTGCTCTAAGAACGAATGAACTCTGATAATGGCACAAACATCTCCAGCCAAGTTGCGCCTGCAGGCTGTAACAGTAAGATACTCTGTTGGGTTCAGTCGATATGTGTTGACCATGAAATCACGGTAGTCCTTGTACACGGTAGGAGTTTTGCTTCTGTTCTTCAAGTTAAAGAACTCTGGGAGAGATTTGTGCTCAATCTCGTGGATCTTGGTCAGTGAGAACCAGGCAGCATAAGATGGAACGACAACCTCCTGTGTCTGTTGTGAAAGGTAGCGGCCAGCCTCTTCCTCCATTTGGAATCTTTCTGCCTCCGCTTGGGTTAAAGCTTCCTCCTCTGGTGGGGCGCTGCCTCGATTCGAATCTTGATCTGCAGCATCGGCCTTCAATTCTTCCAGTTTGGACACTACCTGCTTCGCTTTGCTCTCCTCCTTCAAGTCCACATCCATGGCATCGACTTCGAAGGTGCTAGGTGTGTTGTCTGGTACGATCTCCATCTCCTGGTCAAACATGTCTTGAGAGTTGACGCTAGTGTCCTGCACCGAGGGGCTACGCTTGACTCTCTTGGCGAGGGAATCTGGTCCGATCTCAGGATTGTCGCGTTTGCTTGTCGAACGTTGGCTGGAGTTGGATGGCGAACCAGCAGCTTGTTCATAGTCCTCCTCGCTTGTCCATTCATTGAACTTTTCACTGTCCTTGATCCATCGTGTCGATACGCTCCAGGCGTCAGATCGCTCTACTGGCGACTCTGGGTCCTTGAAGTCGCCTTCCACCCACTTGTCATACGAGCTTGGATAAAATCGATGATGGACTAAGGTCTTGCCATCCTGCTTCTCCACAACACGAATCGTATCTTCCTCTGAAAACATGCTGTCGTCAGCGGATTGGTATATGATGTGCGTAGCCTTTGTCGCGTCGCTTTCGATTGATCCTATTGATTACAATATGAGAGTTCCATGTCAGATTGGCGGGAACAAAGATTGACAACATCACAAAACGAAATGATTTAGCCAACTGAAAATTACCACCAAGCTTCGTGACAGCCGCGCTTAAAGCTTCACGCTCCTCAGAGCTAACGGAATCGCCAAAAGTGACTGTAGGGTTTTTGATGACGCCTTGAGACACCAAGTCGGATCGAATATGGCTCAACAATCCAATGTGCTGGTCCATCTTTTCCTCGCTTGAAAAATCCCAATGTTGCCAGTGATGGCTGCGTCGGTATTCATAGGCAGACTTAAGGATTCTGTAGAGCGGTGAGGAAGAGCTAAGGGTGACAGAGTGGCGGAAGAGGTTCGCGGGGATGCGAGCGGGAGGTGACGCCGTGTGTAAGGCATCCCCAAGGGCCTTTTCTTGGAACTGTTGCAGCTCGTAGGTGAGACGGGAAAGCTCCTTGGCTGTCAGTGCTGACTCGTCACTGGCAGCGCCGGTAAGGTCGCGCGTCAACTCGCCAGCGATGTGCTCAAACTGATCCACCGTGCTCTGGTCGAGGTAATCATCCAGGACAGGCCCGCCTGATGTTGGACGCGCAGTCATTATTTGTTGTGCTGAATAATCGTGGGTAGTCCTTGATGTGAATGAACGCTCGTGTTGTTTGTTGTCTTTCCTAAGAGTGATGCAATCGAATGATTTTTGGGAAAAGATGAAAGTGATCTGCCCCTGCGTTTGTGGATGGGTTCAAGAATGGGTTTTGCCCATCCACAAAATCAAAAAGATGGTGACGTCATCATTTTCTCTGGCTCTCTGGATGTTATTTATTCAATTCGCTCTTTCTCCAACTGACACACATTATCATTTCAACAACCACAGCTCACATAAATGTCGTCGACTCTTCCCCCACCTCCCCCACCACTCCCCCCAGGTAATGCGCTTCACCGGCAATGGAATCGACCATGGCGCTCAACCCTTGGCCGTCAACCCAATGTTAGGCCCAATTACCACACATGATTCTAATCTAATCTGGATTTTCTTTCTTTTTGTTTTAGCTGATGGCGGCGCAGCGGCTGCTCCAGCCTCCACCCACTCCACAGTCTACGTTGGGCATCTCAGCCCACGCACTGAGCGCCGGGATGTTGAGGAGCTTGTAAGGATTATTTTGTCTGTATGTTCTTGTATGTCTGTTGTTGAGCTAGTCTGACCACTGCTTGTATGCCCTGGTTGTCAATAGTTTGAGAAGTACGGCCGCGTTGTCTCTGTCGAGCTGAAGCACGGTGGGTTTGCTTTTGTTGAGTACGAGGTAAGTCGAGTGATACCTTCAAACTCTGTTTAGACACTGTACTGTGCACCAGTATGCTAACGTATGGTATTGTAATTTATCACAGGACCCTCGTGATGCCGATGATGCAGTTGGCAAGTTGAACGGATACGAACTGGATGGTAACAGGATCTCTGTGGAGTGGTCGAGACGCTCTGGAGGACCTGGCAGCGGATGCTTCCTCTGCGGTGGCACTGGACACTGGGCCCGTGAATGTCCCGAGGCCAGCGAGAAGGGCATGGATGTCAAGTCTGGCAAGTGCTTCAAGTGTGGCGAGCCCGGCCATTTGGCCCGATTCTGCAGAGGACAGGACTCGAGGAGATACCCACCTGCCCACAGCGATTACCGCCGTGGACCACCACCCCCACCCCGCTATGGCGGACGTGGCCGTTCTCCTCCCCCTTACGGACGCGACCCCTACGACTACGGATACCGTGGACGTGGTTACTCGAGATCTCCTGACCGCGGATACGGTGGACCCAGCGGATACCGCCAGCGCTCGCCTTACCACCCAAGCGGTGGATATCGTGGACGCTCCCCTTCCCCCTACTACCGCGACGGCGGACGTGGACGTTCCCCAAGCCCCTACGGGTAAGTTGTGCTTTCGCTTTTTTGCTGCTGGCTTGTTTACATTTTGTTGCTCTTGTGTGGTTGCCATGTCGTGGGGAATGCTGCCCTTTTCTTTTATTTGTCTATGCTCTACTTTTCTTGTCCGCCTTTTGCGCCCTTTTATTCCATTTTGTTTATTTTTGCTGCAAGAAACAATACTTCCTTTCGAGCGACATGACAAAAAGGCGGGACATTCAGTTTAGAGAGATATTCTCCATCTCTCTCTTGCGGGCGTTCAGTGACAGTGACGATACATTTCTGTGGCAATGAAGCGTTCAATATCGGGACAGCGGGCGAGGCGATAATAATGGAATAATAATAGAGGGCATTAGGCAGGGCAACTACTGGGCGAGGAACAAGGAATGACGTTGTACCAATGTTGCTGGATATTATGGGCAGATGACCAACCACGGATTTCTCGGGAACCGTTTTTTCTCTCTTTTTTTTTTTCTTTCTCTCTTCGACGGCAACTCTACCAGACGCGGCGTCCCACCACCTCCACCTCCACCTCAGCGACGCGTCTAAATCACGGCCCCACCTAGGACAGGAACCAGGATCAGCCAAGTAACAGCCGGCAAACCCAAAGGCAACAGACAGCAGGCGCCGGGACCCAAACAATAAAAAAATGATAATTTTTCTGAATGTAAGCTGACCCCCCCAAAGTTCAAAAAAGGGAATAAAAAGTTTTCTTACGTCAGTTCGTACCTTTTTTCAAGAAATGAAATCCCTCAACCTTCGTCATTGCTATTCACAACACGACCACCATGAGGATTGTCCGGCACGCCTCACAATGGACTAGTGCTCCGATTCGCTGGACAGGAGTACAGTACCACAACACAATTCATTCACAATGCCTTCATTCGACTTGGTCAGGCACATTTTCTCGTCAAGACAAAGTCGCCTACTTTTCGCACTTAGGAGCAACGCAGCCAAGTCTTCTCCAAGGCTCAAGCTATCGCCACCTAAGAAATTCTCGACTCGGGCTTGCCACACGAAGTACTCGGGTCACACCAGAGATATGCTACCGCATGCTTTTCAGCAAGGCGGATCAAAACGAGCCATATGCGCGATATTCTGGTGGCCGGGACGATCGTAATAATTCTTCTGAAGAATACACTGTGCGCGTTGGCAAAGGTGAGAAAGTCGACAAGATTTGGCATCGTCTTAAGAAATGCACTTGTAACGTTAGATATTAACTCTTATGACAGCTATTAGGACCCTGCGCCAAGAGCTGCCCCAGTTCTTTGATCAGGGACTATGCAACAATTCAATTTACGCATCCAACATTCGACTGATCGAGGCCAGTCATACCAACGTCTCCCTACAAGGAAAGACCATCTACTTTCTGCTTGCAGGCGCTGTCCGCTGGAGCTTCAAAATGTGGTTCCGGGATCTCGAGTTTGAGATTCAATCCATCCGAGTGAACGATCGCGGTGGACGTGGACGACTGGGTGGGATGACAGGTGACTGGGACCGCATCAACACCAGCTACACTACCCAAGTGGATCTCACTTCAACCATCAACACAAGCCAGATCGACACCGATGACGAGGCTGGACTTGGGCAAAAAGACTCTCCTGTAGACCATGGACGTGTTAACCCACCCCAAGTCAAGCTTGTGGATACGGATCAAGGACAAGCACAAGTTCAGAACACACCGCCTTCAACCTCAGTCACAGTGCGATGGACCCTCAAGGGCACGACTCGGCCTTCGGTTGTGCTGACTATGTCTGGACCGACTGCTCCTCCGCCATCATCTTTTGCAGGCGTTTTTGTGTACGAATTTGACGACCGGGGGTTGGTGGACGAGCACCGGATTGAAAACATTATGCCCTCGCCCAGTCCAGAAGCAATCCAACGCGCATTTGCCTGGTGGGGCTGGCTGCTAAGCCGCACTCGACCAGCGGCAGCGACATCCGAGGTGGATGCGACTCGGAAACGACTTGGCCTTGGATGTTTTTCCAGCAAGCAGTGATTTGGAATAAACTTGTCATAGGGCACTGTTTTTTTTGTTGTGCTTCGTTTCACGTGGGACCAGTTTTTTTTTTTTTTTTTTTTTTTTTTTTTTGGCTCCAAACAGTGCCTCTCACGTTCCTGAATTTGTTTCGTCCGCTTTATTCTCTCTCTTCTTCTATTCGGCTCCCTTTGGACTTTTTGTTCTCTCTCTTCATTCTCATTCCTCCATTCATCTCTCTTTCCCATCTCCATTTCCTCTTCATTTGAATCACTCCCCACTGTTCTCGATCAGCTTGGGTCATTTTCTTTTGACGAATATCCTTGACACTTAATCCTGTGTACATATATCAATTTTAACAACAACAAAAAACTCCCTTCGTCATAGCTTCTCTTCCTCTTCCTTCTCTACAACCATCTTTTTTTTTATGGCCACACTGTCGACCGTCAACTCCAGCTCGGCCTTGACAAACACAATTCTCAAAAGTACAAGAGCCGATCTTGCAGTACCATCGGACGCAGTCACCTCCTCTCTCCAGCATCAGGACTTTTTATCGACTTCAGCACAGCAGCAACAACAAACACAGAAACAACCACAATGTCAGGGTCTCGGGGCGCAAACTCTGTCGGTTCAACAATCTAAACCAGTGTCGAGGGATACTCGGTCCCTGGACTATGTGGCCCGGACCATGCTGGCCGGAGGCATGGCAGGCATGATTGTAAGTTTAAAAAGTGAGATGGATACGGAAGTGGCAAGTTATACCCATACACTGTGCAAGCGTGAGTAAGCTTGTTTTTTTTTCTGGCCTTGATCGTGTGCAGTCCGTCATCTCTGCTCTCTGTTTCTCCCTCTCTTTCTCCAGTTGTTTTCTCTCTGCTTTGCCTCGCTGCAGTGTACTTCCCCAGATTTCCGTGTGTGCCATAATTGTGTGAACTTTGAGCCGTGGGAGGAAAACTGAACAACACACTCAGAGCGAGAGAGGCAGATGGAAAACAAAGAGACAGATGGAGTAGAGGGAAACAAGGTTTGATTGACCTGCACGGAATGGCTCCGTGATTTGTCAACGGACATACAGTCACACACAGAAAAAATCCGGCCGATCGGAAGAACGAAAAGAAAGAAAAAACACACATACAGCTAACATCAGCCCTACTCGCTTTTGCAATCCAATAGGCAAAGAGCGCCATTGCTCCTCTGGATCGAGTCAAGATTCTTTTCCAAGCTAACAACCCTAAATACGAGAAATATGCCGGTAAGATAACCAGCCAGAGACAACACAAAACGATGGGAACAGACATCTTGGACTACCAAAGCAGAAAAAAACCGATCTCTAATCTTTTAGGAACAGGACGGGATCGGAAGGAGCACCAATGGATAGACAATACTCACTGGACACACTAGGGGATTAATTACTCGTTCTTCTTTGTTTGTGCTCCTTCGAATGTACTAAACACCATTTTATTATTGGGCATTTTCACGGATAGGAACTCTGACGGGTGTCTTCAAGGCAGGCAGGGACATTCAGCGCACTGGTGGACTAAAAGGACTCTTTCAAGGAAACTCGGCAACTCTCTTCAGGATCTTTCCTTATGCTGCTATCAAGTTTATGGCCTATGAGCAGTATCGTAGTGTAGGTTCTATTCGTCTGTTTTGTTCAAGAATAACTCCGTTTCTGTTCGATCATTTGCACTGTAGCTGACCACAAATCTCCCTTTTTATTGGAACGCGACCTATTTAGCTTTTGATGCCAACAAGGAGGGATGAGACACCGTACAAGAAACTGATTGCAGGGTCGCTGGCTGGAGTGACGTCCGTCTTCTTCACATACCCACTGGATCTGATTAGAGTGCGTCTCGCGTATGAGACAACTGCGACCAGCTACACCACCTTGGTTACCAAGATTTACAACGAGCCCGCGGGTAACCATCGACCAATGCCCTCGTGGCTTCCTCAGCCCAGGATCTCCAACTTTTACCGAGGATTCTTTTGCTCGATTGCAGGCATGATCCCCTATGCAGGTGTATCCTTTTATACCCACGACATCCTTCAAGAGTTTTGTCGACAACGGATACCCTGGACCTTGAAGGCCAAGCAGAACCGTGGTCTGCCAGATCAAAACGGAGACTATAGCCGATTGGAGCTCAAGACAGTAGCGGAGCTTGGCTGCGGAGGCATTGCGGGCGCAGTAGCCATGACAGTGTCGTACCCTCTCGAGGTGGTGCGGCGGCAGATGCAAGTAGCAGGTGCACTGAACCCCAAGGTGTTCTTGAGCATGTGGGAGACTGCCACACGGCTGTATGCATCCAAGGGGCCCCGCGGGTTCTTTGTGGGTCTTAGCATTGGATACCTCAAAGTCACGCCCATGGTTGCAGTGTCGTTCACTGTGTACGAGCGGATGAAGGCACTTCTCGCCATCAATTGAGTGCATTAATAATAAAAATATATTAGTGGCACGCTATTACTAATTTTTCCTTTGTCAGTTGTGGCGCGCCGTACTGGAGTGAAACATAAGGCAAAATGTTCAGGCGACAATGACGACTGGCTGCAGGGTTACGATGCCGGGAAAGATGAAAGGAAGGGAAAAATTGTGTACTGCTGATCAGGAACGGGAAAAGCGCAGCCTGTGAGTGAGCTGGTTTGTCATTGAGATACCTTCGCCCTTGCAGGACATTGGAGGAAATGGAGGGAGGATTTTTTTTTTCTCTTTTTCTCTTTCAAGCAGATCTCAGCGTGCGATTTCCAACGCTGTTGTGGAACATATGGACCGTGCCAGTTCAAAACAGACAGCTTTGATTATTGTCCAGCTGGTCTGAAGAGTATTGGGTTGTCGTTTTATCGATGGAGAATGACACTGTTGCGCATTCCATTCACTCGCACACTCACTCATATAGTCTTCTCGCTCTGGGAAAGGGCGTAACATGTTTATCCGTCAACCAAAGCGGCGATGGATTGTCACCATCATCACACTGACACTAACACTCCTGGAGTCCTCGTCAGTTATGTTGCTCCATTCCCACCCACCTGTCAGCTCAACACACTCGTCCTTCCCAGGTGTATAAAACGACTCGTTTCGTTCTCCCTCCCTTTTTGTTCTGTTTTTTTAATTTTTTTCATCTCCTTCAAACTTTTTGCTCCCAACCTCACCTTGACTAATCAATAAACACGACAACACCCGTCCACCCACAACCTAATGGCTCCACCAAACACGAACTCACAAGCCTTGATCTCGCAGCAGAACCACGACGATCTGCTGCTATCCAAGACCCTGCATGGATACAACTTTGACGAGGCCCACCAACAACGAGACTCATTCATCTCCAAGCTCCACAAGAAGGACAAAGAATTCACCCGCAACGTCGTGGACAACTATGTCCAGAACTGGAAAGAAGCACAACCTGAACACGAAACAGAGGCGGACAAAGTTGAACGTGCTCAGGCGTACAAGGCTGTAGCCAACTCGTTCTACGACCTGGCGACCGATTTTTACGAGGTATGTATTTTACAGTTCATCACTCATGTGCATGCACACGCAGAACCACGCGCACATTCGCACATATACATACATATACACACAACCACCTTTTACACCTTCGATTGGGGACTGTAGCGTTCTTTGCGTAGGCCATGGTGTTGATCCATATCGATTTGCTAATGCAAACAGACAATGGGTGAAAGTGATGGGATGTGTCCGGAGCGAGATGGTTTTCACCGGCTCCTAGATGGTTTTTTCTTCTCCTATTCTTCACTTTTGTGGGGATGTGATGAGGTAGTAAAACAGCCCCCCCCCCCCCTCTCTCAAAAAAAAAAACGCCGACAGCGATGACAAACATGATGGAGCTTGACATTGGATATTTCCATCACGGCATACTCCGGCATGTATTTGTGGTCAACGGAACAGAGACGAAGACAGACGGTGAGAACGAACAAAGATCAACAGAACGGACAGAGACCAACAAAGACAATCTCGGACCAAACCCCCAGAGTGCTTTTGTGTTGTCGTTCTTTTGACACCCTTTGAATCATTTTACTACCTTTTAAACTAACTTTGTCATACTCACCCTGCTTTCCTCCTTTCTTTTTCCCTGCATTTTTGATGCTTTGTATTGTTGTTGTTTTTTCTTTGCATGATCGTCCTACTAGTATGCGTGGGGAACTTCCTTCCATTTTTGCAGATTTCGACCCCGAGAGCCTTTCCAGCAGGCCATTGCCCGCCATGAGCACTACCTAGCCGCCAACATGGGCATCCAGTCCCCCCACCGCGTTCTCGACATTGGCTGCGGTGTCGGCGGCCCCGCCCGCGAGATTGGCCACTTTACTGGCGCCCACATCACAGGCCTCAACAACAACGACTACCAGATCAGCCGCGCTAAACGCTATGCCGTCGCGGCCGGCCTCGACTCAAAGAGCAACTTTGTCAAGGGCGACTTCATGTCCATGCCTTTTGATGAGAGCTCCTTCGACGCCTGCTACGCCATCGAGGCTACCGTCCACGCCTCGAGCCTCGAGGGCGTCTACGGTGAGGCTTACAGGATCCTCAAGCCCGGTGGTGTCTTTGGCTGCTATGAGTGGCTCATGACCGACAAGTACGACCCTACTAACCCAGAGCATCTGCGAATTGTGCGCGGTCTCGAGGTCGGCAACGGCGTGGCCAAGATGGTGACCATCAAGGACTGTCTGGAGGCGCTCGAGAACGTGGGCTTCTCGATCGAACACGCCAAGGACATGGGCGCAACCAACGACAAGATCAAGTGGTACTATCCACTCGAGGGCTCGGTCCGCCAGGCGAACGCGTTCTGGGACTATTTGACCGTGCTTCGCACAACGACCGCAGGCCGTGCTGCCACAACGTACATGGTCAAAACGCTCGAGACCCTAGGCTTGGTGGCACCAGGAAGCGCCAAGGTGTCTGGCATTCTGCAAACTGGTGCGGATGCGGTGCTCGAGGGTGCTCGTCTGGGTATATTTACGCCCATGTTCTTCTTTGTCGCCCGCAAGCCCGCCGCTCAATAACGTGCACATTCGCCCCCCTTCTCTGCATTGCGAATCCAATACCTCTCACGCCCACCTTCGTGTAATTACCTTCCCCACACAGTCACTCTCGCTCATAGTAGCATCACCATCAGAGTATTTTACAATCCTGTAATTTTTTTAATAATGAAGTACTACGATGAAAAAAAAAAATGAAATGAAATTTTACTTGCTCTTCTTGGCTTTGGCACCGGAAGCCTCGTTGGAGAGGGAGACCTTCATGGCGCGGTAGAGGTTCTTGATCGAGTTGTGCAGCAGGATGCTAGGGACGATCATCCAGAAGATGTTGAAGAAGCCAAAGTAGAAGTAGTAGTAGTAAGGGTGGGGGTCGCAGTGGGGGGAGCCCTCAACCATCGTGGTCAGGTAGTAGAGGACACAGCCGTAGAGCTGGCCGAGAGAGATGATCAGCTGAGCAATGTGGCGCGCGGGCGTGTTGTAGTACATGGTCTTGGCGACGAAGAAGGCCAAGGGACCCCAGGCGAACTGTATGGACGTCAGATACAAAAGACATGTTAGTTTACATGATCGCTGCAAAAAAAAAGACGTGTCAATCGATGCATAAACGTGTCGGCTTGAATGAAAAGGTAGACTTACGGCGGTGATGCGCTCCATGATGAGAACGAACGAGTCGCTGGACAAGTAACGCGAGTCGCTGAGAGAGTACTCCTTCCAGACCTGGCCGAGTGGGGACTGGTCACCAGCCAAGGTGGCATGGTAGATGCCGAAGTAGCCCTCGAGGAAGAGGTGGATAAAGCCGCACATGACGAACCAAAGGAAAGTGAGCTGGTTGCCGAGACCCTTGATGGTCGAGTGGCGTTTGGGGTAGGAGAGCGCGATTGAACCAATGGTGATGGCGCCAAAAGTCGAGAAGAGGAGAGTGAGAGTGTCCTTCATGGAGTAGGTGTTGGGAACATAGTGATCAAGCACCAGATCCAGAGGGTAGTAGGGATGAGGGGTGTGTGCGGTGGCCATGGTGTGATCCGATGCGAATGAGGTGAAGAGTGATGAAAAGAAACAAAATGAATGGAGATGCGATATTTTACAAATAGTTGCGCGAAACCTGTGCTCGGTCGGTCCTCGCTCGATCTGCCTCAAAATCTCTCCACTCGCCTGTTCGCTGCAAAGGATCAGGCCATTTTTTTTTCTTTCTTCCCAGAGCAGACTCAATCTCGTTCGACCACTTGGACTGCTTTTTTTGAAGGCGATGCACCATTTTTGGGACACAATGTTGGCGATCTGGCACGTATGGTTCTTACCCAAGAAAGGGCCGGTACGCTGTCAAGAAAGCTGCCATGGATCATGCCCACGAAAGTCAATGGATGCCGGTGGTATGATCTATAATTTTATTATCCGACAATCTACACTGGCAAGTTCTGCACCCGATCAGAGCTAGACGGCGTCGAGGTCGATGAAGCTGCCCTAGGTGGTGGCAGTGTGATCGGCTCCTGGTTAGACAAGAGATACGCCAGCAAATCCTTAAATGTCAGCTGGAAGATGAATGTCTCCTGCTCCAGAATCTCCTCGTAGTCTTCACCCAGCGACGATATTGATGTCTCGCCATCGGAATCTTGTTGCTCCTCCTCGTTCAAACTACTTCGACTACCTCCGTTCCTTCTGTGTTGCTCCGACGTCTGTCGCTGGGATGGCTGAGATCGTCCGTCCAAACTGTACCGCACCTCTTCATCATCGACATAATATTCGCTCATAGATCCTCTCCCCCGTGAGTTGCTGGCATCCTCATACTCGAACAGAGGAGATGACGACCGTGGTGGATCCTCTGAACTACTTGCTCCCGATGATGCCTCTGCTGCGCTTAATGGAGCTCCTCTAGGCGGCTGTGAGCTGGAGCCCGCTCCAGCGTCTGTCGTTGATGTGTTGTTGGTTTGTTCTCTAGTTGCATCGTTCCTTGGTCGGTTGTTGATGATTCTTGGTGGCCGACTTGCTGATCGATTGCTTCTTCCTGAATCCTTGACAATGTTGAAGACGACTAATGCCTCTGTGATCTGTAAGAACACGATCAAACCGTCCAACCAAAGTAATCTTGCGCGACTTGGCGTTGAAACTAAACATTACGTGTCAACAAGAAAGACGGTGATTATCAGTCCCTTGGATCAGCTACATATCTTCTCGCTGTTGTCAATGCACTGACGAAATACTTAAATTACCGTTGCCAATAAAGTCAATGATGACTGCGTATCGATCTGGTGCGTGAAGATGTCGGAGGAATGCGAGGAATGCCACAGCGATTATCGAGTAGATGGCGACTCTAAGTGTTGGCGCCATTGTCTTGAGCGATAATAAGCGCTATGAAGTATACGTATGAAGAACCAATGTCAGTCCACGTTTTATATGCAGTTGTCCCAAGTCAGGGGATGAAGGAGTGATACGTTACGTCTTGAAGGACACTCCGGATGATGAGGCCAAAAGTGCTGGTATCCAGTAAGTACTGGTATACATAGAGGCCATAGAGAAGAGCTTCTATTGACTTGTGGATGTCCTTGACGTAGTAAGTATTGGTCATTGCTGGAGATTCCTTTTACGCTTGAAGGCTCTTTCTCCCGAGATGAGGTAAATGGTCGAAGTGGAGATTAATGCAACACTATTATTGCTGATTGCTGGCCTGACTTCTGACTGTCTGACTGCCTTGCGCTGGTCCCTGACTCTGATGCTCGATAATGTTTGTGGTGAATCCTGCTCGAACAAAGTGTGATGGTGGACAGAAAACCATCGGATGTCTGTGACGTGGAACTTGTGGAACTTATGGAATGGCAGGGCAAGGCAGGATGAGGGCATTTTGCCACTGACTTTTTTTTTTTCGTCATTTTGACTTGCCGCAGAAAACTTGCTCAGCCATCACACTCATTTCATTTCTTTCTTTCCTTCTTTCTCAACTCTCTCCTTCGCTCAATCACATCCCCATCTACTTTTCCCTCATCTCTTAATCCCTTACCTCGCACACCAATACATTCGACACAATGATCAAAATCTGGTCCATGAAGAAGGACAATGCCGGCGTCGATAAGAAGAAGCCTAAAGTTAGCGCCGCCCAGATTCGTGTCCAAAAAGGTCTCTACCCTGAAGGATACTCTTCACGCTGCGAACGAGCCTCTCTTATTACTGGAAAGACATGCCCAACTAACCAACTGGACTGACAACCGTGTATTGTTCCTTGATTAGATCTCAGCGAGCTCGAGCTGCCAAAGACTATGAAGATGACTTTCCCTGTTCCAGAGGATATGCTCAACTTTGAGCTCGAGATTTCACCCGATGAAGGTAAATTGCTTACAAACCCTGTAGCAGCCGACATTCATAGCGAACGACCCAGGAGACCTTGAATGCTGCGGTGAGAAAAGTCATTGTGACCTGTTGTGTACCACCGCATTTGTGGACATGGAACGGGATGGAAACGAGTGGTGCAATCCACTCACGTGCATCGGGAACACACAAGTGGACGCACAGTTGCACAAATGTCCATGGCGACAACACGGAGAAGGAGATTGACACTCCTCAAACAGTGTTCGCACTACTTAACACCAAAACTTGACGTGAAATTGTAGCTTTCTATGCTGGCGGTACCTTCAAGTTCTCCTTTGCCGTCAACGGCAACTACCCTCACGATCCTCCAAAAGTCAAGTGCCTGCAGAAGGTATGGACATATTCGTGGATTTTGACTCCTGTAACTTGGACAGTTAGGAGTGAATAAAAACTCCAAAAGGATTGCGCCCCCAACCACTCAACCGAGCGACCAACCAACCAAACTACCCTTTTCGAACTTCTGAATAGATTTACCACCCCAACATCCAGGCCGATGGCAACATCTGCTTAAACATTCTTCGTGAGGACTGGAAGCCCGTTCTGACACTAAACTCGGTCATGGTCGGTCTTCAATACCTGTTGCTGGAGCCCAATGCTGACGATCCTTTGAACAAAGGTAACCATTGGAAATGTTGACTTCACGGGAGACTTTGAAGTTTCTTACTGACGACTTGATGTCCCTCTGAACTTTTTTTTTTCGTTTGAACAGAGGCAGCTGAGGATTTGAGAAGCAACAGACGCAACTTTGAGGTGAACGTTCATAAGAGTATCCGCGGTGGATCTGTCAACGGTGTCCAGTACGACAACGTCATGACCAAGTAAATATACACGCCAAAACGACATTACTACACCTTGTGGACACGACACGAACTCGACCAATATCACAACCTAAGAACAAAAATCGCACAAAATAAAGACGCATTCACAGAAATCGGATCACGTGTATCGCGGATCGATCGATCAAAAAGCCATTGCTCATTGAGACTAGAAAGATCAGTTTCTTGAGCAATGGCATCCACAATTAATGCTAGAAGAGCATTCGCCGCGGGATACGGCGTGATTGCCAGGAGTATTGAACAGCAATGCCAAGTATCGTCGTCATCAAGGATAAATGGATTGCTAGGAGCTCGGCGAAACATTTCATTCACCAGACCAGTCTGCCATGAGAACCCATTGGTGAGGAGACTGGGAACAGTTTGTGTTCTTCGACCTTTACTCTTTTGTTAACAGGCAGCTACTTTTGATCGACAGGGTATTCCAAAGAAACCTCCTGTTCAAGGACGACCAGGACAGGGCCCACCACCCACCATGCCACGGATGCAGCGCGGCCTTCCTCAAAAGATGCCAATCAAAGGCGTGAAGCATATCATCGCTGTTGCCTCGGGCAAGGGCGGCGTCGGCAAATCAACAACCTCTGGTAAAAACCACGATCTTTTTTCGATGCTCTCGGAAGATCGAGACCTGTATACCGCAAGGGAAAGCATTGGGTTCTAATGTTGGACCTTTTTTTTTTGATGGCGCTATTATCCATAGTGAACTTGGCATTGGCGATCGCAGGAATGGGCAAGCGCGTGGGACTGCTGGATGCCGATATCTTTGGTCCTTCGATCCCTCGACTCATGAACCTGAGTGGTGAACCAGAGCTCACGGGGACGGAGGACCGTCTAGTGCCCTTGACCAACTTTGGCGTCAAGTGCATGTCAATGGGTTTCTTGGTCGGTGAAGAAGCACCGGTAGTGTGGCGAGGACTGATGGTCATGAAGGCCCTGCAGCAGCTGCTTCATCAGGTTGAGTGGGGTGAGCTGGACCTGCTGGTGATTGATATGCCCCCAGGAACAGGAGATACACAGCTGACCATCAGTCAACAAATCCCCCTGAGTGGAGTTGTCATTGTCTCAACTCCTCAAGATATTGCCCTCATTGATGCTCGCAAAGGGGTCAACATGTTCAAGAAAGTGAATGTTCCTGTAAGTGATGGGGGGGGGAGACTTTTTTTTATGTCTTGGGATTTTGACAGAAAAAAAACACAACAGCATAAGAGGAACTAACATTCCTCCTCGCATTGTCTATGAACGAAAACAGATCCTTGGAGTGGTGCAGAACATGTCCCTGCATGTGTGTCCCAAGTGCAGCCACGAGTCACATATCTTTGGCGATGGAGGCGCAGAAAGGACGGCCAAAGAAATGGACCTCGACTTTCTCGGGGATGTGGCGCTGCACTCTGAAATCTGTCAGCTGTCCGACAAGGGTCAGCCCGTGGTCGTCTCCAGACCACAGAGCAAGCACACTGAGTACTACAAGGCCATCGCTTCCAAGGTTGTGAACAAGCTCTGGCCCTCAAAGGATGCCATGTCAGAATAAACGTCATGAAGCTGTTCGAAAGTGAAATAGAATAACCATTAAAAGCCTTTCTTGGTGCATATTTTTTACTTTTTTTAATTATTTTTGCTTGCTTTTCAGCTTTGTTTTTTGCATTGATTCATGGAGCAGGTATGAGTTGAGTGTTGGTGGTGTAGTGTGGTTATTATATGTTCTATGCCTCAACAAGCTTGGTCTCGTCAACAGCGGACTCGACACTAGCTGGGGTCTCGATCTCAGCAATCTTGGTGACCTCGGGCTCAATCTCCTGCTCTTGCTCCTTCTCCTGCTCCTGGGGCTGTTCCTGAGCAACTGGTGCTTCCTCGACCTGCTCAGCCTCCTCGACGACAGGGGCGGGCTGCTCAGCAACGGGTGCCTCCTCCTTGTGTTCCTCCTCGGCCTTGACTGGCTCCTCCTCTTTCTTCTCCTCGGGAGCCACAACCGTTTCCTCCTTGACCTCGGGGAGAACAACCTCTTCTGGTTCCTCAGAGATCTCGTACTCTTGCTCCTCTTCCTTCTTCACGGCCTCCTCGAGATCAATCTCCTGAACCTTGTCCGCAATATCTGAGGCCTCTGACATGGGTTCCTGGACGGTGGCCTGCTCGACAACTTCCTCCTGGACCTCCTTCTCCTCAGAGGGCTCCTCCTGCTCCTTGACAACCTCGGGTGTCTTGACAGTTGTTGCTGCTACAGTGGCGGTGGCGACGGCAGCAACGGGAGCCGAGTCCTTGGTCTTGTTGATGATGTTGGAAACCTTGCCGATGACGACGGGCTTGGGCTTGTCCTGATGGACAGTGCTGCCATCGGTGGCAGCCTGCTTGGCCATGGCCGAGTAGCGTCTGGCCAAGCTCTGGACCTTGGACTGTGTTGGGGCGGGAGTGGCCCTGAAGCATTCAAGATAACAAAAGGGCGTTGGTTAGTTGAGGGTGCTCGATGGTGGTGGTGAAGAGTAGCTGGGTCGATCACTTACATGGTATATGTGTTGTTGTTGTGAGGGTGAGGGGGAGTGAGTGAGTGCGTGAGTGAGTGAGTGATTATTTTTTTGCGTGTGCGTGATGTGTGTTGGAATGAAGAGGGGAGAATTGTGCGCAGAAGAGAGAAATAAAAAAGGATGGTGTGAGGAAGTAGAAGAAGAAAGAAACAAAAAGAAGCTCAGGGCCGATCCGCTTTTATTATCTCGCAGGACACAGCATCACACACAAAACAAACATGCCAGTCCACTGGGTGGATACCCAACCCAACAACAAACCCTTGCGTGTGTCCACTGTGCAGTGCCTTTCGTTGTTGTATGAATGCTCATCACACATACATCTGAAGCAAAGCAAAACATGCGACATATTAACCATCTCAGATAAAAATAGACTCTCCAGTTCCCATCCTGGCTGGGGACACACACTCAACACGCAACAGTCACTTGCCCGTGGTGTGTTCCTTCTCTTCTCCTTGCTTTATCTACTTTTGAACGCATTTGCTGCAATATATCGAGGCCTTTGATGTCATTGGCAAGGAGCACCACAGCAAGGTCACCAAGAGACAAGAGCAATGCAAGTCGTCAGCCGACATTTGATGACGCCTAGTGCTCTTCAGCTCCGTCATAAGTAATATCCATCCCGTTCTGGCTTGAGGACATTTGATGATACTGGGTACTCTCTTAATCTACATATATATGTATTGGACGTGCTCGTGATGCGAAAACAAAAAACTGCTATGGAGCTTTTTCTATAGGTATAGGTAGCCCAAAAAGAAGACGCTATTTACAGGCGGGCCTTGGCCTTCTCGGACTTGCCACGCTTGTGCTCCAGGTACGCAAGGGTCTTCTCCGCTCCCTTGGCCTTTCTGAAGATCTCCTCCAACTGCTCTGCAAGCTCAATGGCTCCCGCAATTTTGATCTTTCCGCTGACAATGCCACGGGGACCCTATTATGCAGACACATTCCAAATTAACAAATATCCCTCACAAGATTGCCATCGTGAAACGAGTGGATGAGGCGAGATGCTTACAGTAAGACCACCACTCATAAAGTTGAGCAGATCGGAATCCTCAATCTGAAAGATGGCAACAGGGATAGGTTGCTCGTCCTGCTTGACCTTGGGGATCTCGGGTCGCTTCTGGGAAACAACAGGTGCTGAATCGAAACCTTGCAGCAGGATATACCTGACGCAGATGAAACATTCGAGTTGATGCACATGTCAGTCAGCCTACGAAATAGAAGTGCATTTTCCCGTTGTTCCGCAAGGAATTGTCTGTTCTTCATGCTGCAGGAACAGCAATCCGACTCCTGCAGAAGTGATGAAGAACGAGCAGAATGGATGATGCAAGCGAGCCCCCTTTGCTTACCACTCAGTCATAGGGACGCCTTTCTTTGTGATGTTGAAGATGAAGAATCCACGGATAGCGAACAGAGAAGGGTTGGCAACGATCTCTATAGTAGTCCAAATCGAGGTTGAGTTTGTTTTTTGTTTGCTAAGTTAGCTGACACATGTAGCAGGTTCTTTTTGTTGGGGGAGCAATCGATGAGTATGGACATTTATGCGACTGTTGTTCTCTCTGCTCAAGGCAACCGCCTGAAGTAGAATAAAGAAAAGTAGAGCAAATAACGGCCGTCTGTGATGAAATGCAAATGTGAAATGGAACGAATGGAGGTTCATCGAGTCCAGTACCTTTCTTAATCTCGGGGAAGAGAGTGGTGGCGTTGAGTCTGGCAATAGCCTTCGCGGAGGGTTTGTTGGACATGGTCGGTGGGTTGTGGAGGAGAGTGAGTGGCGGGTGGGGAGTTGAAAGTGTTTGAAGAAAGAGAAAAGTGTGGAGCGAAACAGAAAAAAGCATAAAACCGAGCGAGTGTGAGAAGATCACGCGCTTGTGTGGCCGTGAATCCTGTTTGTATGAGGTGGGAGCATATTCCCAGTGGATCCCGTCCCTTGTTCCCTTGTCCTTGTCCGCGGTTTCCATTGGCCAGATCCTATGGCATGTATGTAGGCATTAGTATACCATGTAATGTTGTCGCGATGCCCCTCATATTATATTTGGTGCGACAACAAGGTCTTTTCTGCGATCGGATCGTTCAGGCATTCATTTATTCATTCATTCATTCATAAACAACAAGATACCCCCTAGACCAGAAGTTGTGCAGCCATCGTTTAGCATGGAAGTTTCTTGGATGTCCCCAGGCTATCCTCATTTTACAACCATTTCTTTGGTCAGCCATTAGAAGTTTGATATATTAGCGGCTCTTTGAAACTTTGAAGCTCTCCCTTAATTCGCTTGGATAATTTGTACATCGAGTCTTGCTCCCCAACCACTCGCTCTCTCTCTCACTTTTTCTTCCTTTGCACTTGACCCATTGCCTCTTCACCTTTCTTCTCTTCCTCTTCTTTTCCTTCTCACCACCCCAGGGAAGACTCTCTCTCAGCACACACACACGCACGCACGCACGCACGCAAGCAGGACAACAACATTCGTACTCTTGGCCACCCTCTTAAAACGATGCAGAGCATTGGACACGACCTTCGTCGAGGACTTAACAACTTCAATCCTCTCGGGTAAGGGAGTCAATGAGACACTTGCTGAAACCAACAGGCTCATGTCCAGTCTGCATGGCCGTGCAGCACCTAACATTCCCAACTAATAACAATTCGTCTACTGTCGCAACACTCAGGAACAACTACAAAAGCATCAATAAATGGCTCGCCGAGTTAAAGAACATTGACTCATCCCTCAAGACTCTGGACAAGGAAATCACATCCGAGGCAAAACTCATTTCTGGTTGGGGCACGAACGAGGGCGATGACCTGACCGATGTTTGCCAGCGCATGACACAGTTAATGGAGGTAAATGCACCTGCGCATTTCGGCCTCTTGGTTAACGTTGTTCATGTATACTTTGTCGTAGACTCCTTTCGCCCCTTTGGTCCACACCATAACGTGGCCGTGCCCAATCGAAACTCTGTACTCACATGGCCATTTTCGTGCCCAAAATAGGAGGTTGGCCTTGTCCAACAGGCTTACTCCATCCAGCACACAGCCTACCGCAAAAAGATTAAGAGCCTCAAAATCCAGGAGATGACTCTGGACGATGTATGTATCTTGCAAGGGCTGTCGTTGGAAGAGGGGATGCGAAGATTTCATTGACCAACTCTCTTGTTTTTTGACACAACTGACTTCAATTTTGTAGAACCGCAAAAAGAAGCACGACCTCACCAACCAGATTGCCAAGCAGCAAAAGTCGAGCAAAGAGAACCCGATCAAGATGATGGAGCTGAAGAATGCACTGGAGAGAGTCTCGGCGGAACTGCTCGCACAGGAACTGGACCTATTGCAGTTCAAGCGAGTCATCATCAGGGATGCCTTCAACTTGAAGTTTGATTCCATGATCGAATATGCGGAAAAAATGGCTCTCATTGCGGGATATGGCCGCCAGATCACAAACGTCATCGACACTGGACCACAGGAAGCAGACAGAGCCACCCTGTATGGAGGATCCGAGTTCACGGCTGCTACTATCAACCAGGTCAAGGTCGCAGTGACGAGCTGGCAACCAGCGCCCATCAGCATTTCAGACGGGACGCACATTGCGACCCAAGACGAATTAGCTCTCTCGGCTGCGGCCGCTGCCTACAACACACGCACCCCACCCATGAGCCAGTACTCACCAAACTCAACAGCGCATGGATTCATCAAAGGTGGTGTTGCTGCCACAAGCGGTCCTGATAGAAAGAATTCAGAGACTTGGGACGAAGTCCAAATGGTCAAGTCTGACGGGGGCCATGACAGCCCACATGATAGCCATACCAACAACTTTGAGCACTGGAATCGAGACAACCTTGACCGACCAGAAGAAAGCTACCTTTCACCACCTGGAACCGGAGCGGAGCCATCGCCGTACATTCAGTCACAGCAACTGAGCCAGCTCCAGGAGCAGCAACGCCAGTTACACTTGGAACAGCAACGCATGTACCAGCATAATCTCTCATTCTCCCCAGGGCCATCGCCATCTCAGCAGCACTATCAAAACACAAGTCTTCGGACCGCAGGAAGTGACGGGTCAGGGCCAACGAATGGAACGAAGGACAGAAGCTCAGGTCGATTCACACCAGCTGCCCTTCGCAGGAACGATACCCAGGAACTCTACTCCGCCACAGCCAGTCCCGCACCAAGCTACAGTTATCAACAGCAACCAGCCTCATATGAATCTTCAACACCCTCGAGACCCTATCGCTTAGGCTTTGTTGATCCTCGCGAGCGCAATCGGATGGAGAGAATGGACAATGCGGACCTCTACAAGACTGAAATCGGAGGAGCTGGGGCAGGACCGCGGTATCCCAGAAATAATGGTGTCATGGATGAAAAATAGTCGAAAAAAACCCTCCCACTCTATCTTAAGCTAGCCAGTACCCTAATATTTTATTCCATCAAGTCATTCCTGATCTTCGTCGTGTTAAGTGTTGATTTTGCCGCTGAACGGGGCCTTGATTCTAGCAACGTTGAAATGAACATAGAAACGGAAAAGTTGGAATGACTGATTGCCTACCTGCATATTGCTGATAGAATCTGATGCAGTACTATCCATCCGAGCAAGAAAATGTGTGATAAATTGTTCTATTCCAAATCCTCGTTCCAACGATGCAACAACTCCTTTGCCTCCTCTTGCCCTCGATTTTGTTAGTGCTGCTTGTTGCACAACAGAGACCTGACTGCATGCCACCCAAGCGCATTCACATTCGAGCAAAAAAAAAACGTGGTGGCATAAAAAAAGGAAGCAAACCTGAACGAGTCTCTTTTGCTTTAACCTCTTCAACATTTTCTCTCCGTTTCACCAACACCCCTCTTAAGAAAGACCCTTGAAATCAACACACAATCATCCGTTATGGTTCGCCTCCAGAACGTTCTTATCCTTTCCCTTTTTGTTGGCTCTGGCCACCACCAACTCGTCCAAGCAACACAGGATGCCACTCATTACTTTTTACCAGACAACATCTACGACAACCTTCCTCCTGGGATCGAGGTGCCTGAGGGTGTTAGGGAAAACCGGGGCGTCCCTTCTACTCCAGTCGAAACTGTCGCCAGATCTGACAAATCACCTCTCCCCTATGGACCAAACGACCCACCCTCCATTGACATCTCGGCACCGCTCCTGAACTCTATCCATACTCCTGGTTCGAGCATGGTCATGGCATGGACCGATGCTGCTATGACCTTCCCAGCCGACTGGGTGCCACCTAAGGGCCTCATGGACACCATCACCCAAGACCCGAATTTTTCACATTCGCTTCTCTTGACAGATGACGACATGGTGAACCTGGCCAAAATCAAGCTCGAGGAGATGCGCCGCCTTCAGACCTCCAACATCCTGAAGGATAGTCCTATGTGGCTGCATCACCTCCGGCTCGTATCCCCCACGAGTTCTGATACCGCCCCTCCATACGTCCTCTCTGACCAAGGTTTCAATCTAGTCAACGCCTCGCGTCTGAATCTGTCGAACAGCACTGGTGGCGAGCTCATGTGGCGTATTCCTGAAGACTGGAATCACGAAGGCGAGTTCGAGATTGTAATCCCGTTCATCTCTGGCATCCACCTCAACGATGGGACCAGCTACCCAGGCGCCAAGAGCCTTTCCTTCTGGATCCTGCGTGATGCCGCCACGCGGGAGCAGTATCCTTCATACAGCAGCGATGCATCGTCATCATCGGATTCGATCCAAAAGCAGAAGCAGCTCGGCGTGATTTTGGGCGTAGCGGCCATGATGTCGGCGTTTATTCTAGTCGGACTGGGTGTGATGGTCAGTATGTACCGCAAGAAGTGGGTGGCCCAGCAGCAGCAGCAGCAGCAAATGGAGCAGCAAGCATCTATGATTCGGAGATCAAGTACCCTTTCGTCGTCGTCTTCTTCTGGCAATATTTCTCCACCTCGTTCAGCAGGTGATTTCGGCGTAAACCCATTCCTGACGCGCTCAGAGATCTGGGCCCAACAGGGAGTGAACCCACTCGACCTGACCCAGGGTGACGAGGATGCGCATTCGCCTACGGACCTCAGCTTGGGAGATCCTGTCACACATGTCAACGAGAAGCAGGGATAAAAAGATTTCCAGTGCTTGCCTTCACCATATCCAAATAAAACGTACATATTACCAACGAGAACATGCCAAAAACGCGTTATTGATACAACCAAGCTTTAACATGGAGCTGCAAAAAGAAGATTCTTGCTTCCAAGGCAAAAGAGAAGGTCTCGCCGAGACTCGAACTCGGATTGCAAGATTCAGAGTCTTGATTGCTAACCAATTACAACACGAAACCTTAGAATTGTTTTCAGATAACGACAGGTGTAAAAAATCCTCTTTGTTTAGACTACTGGATATTGTATATCTCAAAGTTGATTGCGACTTCTGATTGGCTGGATCTTCAAATTGAATAAATCTGCTCAGTTCCAAAGTGTTCTGGTAAACGTGAGCGAGTATGAGGGAGCCAGGTAGACGGGAATCAGAGGAGAGGGAATGATAGAAGACGATAGCCTACCTTCCGGTACCTTAGCGCGTTTTTTCTCCCCAGGAAATCGACCAGAAGGGCGTAAAGATACGTGGTTCAAATTCAAAGTTCCACCGTGTTCCACGTGCCAAAATTTTTCTCCTGAAGTTCCCCCTGGCTACTTCATCTCGTCTCTTTCAAACACATTCATCCAACATTCCTGCATTCTTTTCTCCTCCCTCACAATGTCTGGCAGCGGAAGCAACAACAACAAGAAGACACCCAACGCTGCACTGAGTGCGCAGCGCTTCGAGCAGGAGCTCGCCAACGCACCCCCAGATCTTCAGGACAAGCTTCGTGCTCTCCTTCAGTCAATGTCCTTGAATGGCCCACCCGGTGCAGCTGCCGGCTCCTCGGGCAAGGAACCAAAGTCCATGGACGAACATAAGTTCTGGAAGACTCAGCCCGTTGTCAAGCACGGTATGAGGATGGAGTCATTCGTTCATTGAGACAATTTCATTCATAGTGGAGCCAATGATGGTGGAACTACTTGTCCGCCAATTGTCCAGCTCACACACCTATCTATTCCCGCGAATATATGATTTTTAGACGAAGTTGTTGAAGAGGATGGACCAATTGAGGCTGATGTTCCATTGGATCAGGTCAGAGCCACCCCTTACCCCCTGCCCAAGGAGTTCGAGTGGTCCTTGGTCAACGTTGAGGATGATAAGGAGATCAAGGAGTTGTATGAGCTGTTGACCCAGAACTATGTCGAGGATGACGATGCCATGTTCCGATTCGACTACTCTGCAGAGTTCTTGAAGTGGGCCTTGTTGCCCCCCGGCTGGAAGAAGGCTTGGCACATTGGTGTCCGTGTCGCCTCTAACAAGAAGCTGGTCGCTTTCATCAGTGGTATTCCCCAGGACGTCCGCGTCCACAGCAAGTGAGTCAATTTGTTAACCGTTGCATCTTTTTATTGAAGTTAGTGTGTGCCATAGAGAACAGGTTGATACTAACTGTGCCTCTTTTGATGGATCCTCCCTCGTTAATAGCGTCAAGCGCATGGTGGAGATCAATTTCTTGTGCGTCCACAAGAAGCTTCGCAGCAAGCGTCTTGCCCCTGTTCTGATCAAGGAAGTCACCCGCAGGACTCACTTGGAGGGCATTTTCCAGGCTGTCTACACTGCCGGTGTTGTTCTTCCCAAGCCCATGGCCACCTGCCGCTACTTCCACCGTTCATTGAACCCCAAGAAGCTGGTTGAGACTGGATTCTCTCATTTGGCACGCAATATGACCATGGCTCGTCTCGTCAAGTTGTACAAACTGAGCGCGCAGACAAGCACGCCGGGACTTAGACCCATGGAGGATAAGGATGTTGCGGTTGTCTCCAAGCTGATGAATAAGTACATGTCTACCTGCGAGATCGCTCCCTTTTTTGGCGAGGCCGATGTCCGCCATTGGCTGATCCCTCGCGCTGGAGTTGTCTGGGCCTACGTTGTCGAGGTACGATGCAGATTCATATTCTTACTGACAAGTTGGACACCAGGAGGCTGGAGGATCAATTGAGAACAGTATCTAATCTTCATTGTGTCCCATCTTTGATCACTTTAGGATCCCGAGACCAAGGAAATCACCGACTTTTTCTCGTTCTACTCATTACCCTCGACCGTTATCAACAACCCCACCCACTCAACATTGAACGCCGCGTACTCTTTCTACTACGCCGTCAAAACCGACGACGAGATTTTGGACAAGATCGAGAACGCAGAGGAACGCAAGGCAGCAAGAGACGATGCTATCAAGGGCCGCCTCACTAATTTGATGGAGGATGCACTGATTATGGCGCGCAAGAATGATTTTGATGTCTACAACGCCTTGAACCTCATGGACAACGCACTCTTCACCGAGGACCTCAAGTTCGGACCAGGAGATGGTTACCTCCACTACTACTTGTACAACTGGAGGTGTCGTGATGTTGACAGCCAAAA
This sequence comes from Podila verticillata NRRL 6337, assembly GCA_000739165.1. Classification (NCBI taxonomy): domain Eukaryota; kingdom Fungi; phylum Mortierellomycota; class Mortierellomycetes; order Mortierellales; family Mortierellaceae; genus Podila; species Podila verticillata. The sequence continues at coordinate 708,927 of KN042426.1, read as the reverse complement.
GGTCGGCTTGGTGATGTTGTAGAGTATCATTTTTTCTGTTATCTAAATAAATCTGAGGTACAAAGGCATCAAGCTCGGTCAATTAAAAAGGGTTAGACTTCGTCCAACCAATCAGAAGATACAATCAGTTAGAGAAATCCAATATTCAGCAATCTAAACAAAACGAAATTTTTTACAGCCGCCGTCATCTGAAAATAATTCAAAGGTTTCGTGTTGTAATTGGTTAGCAATCAAGACTCTGAATCTTGCAATCCGAGTTCGAGTCTCGGCGAGACCTTCTCTTTTGACTTTTTTTTGTTGCAGCATCAGCGCGTGACTGCTACTGTCAGTACTAAACGTGGGGAGTAAGTACATGATGCATCGTGCTCTGCCCTTTTTTCTTTCATCCCACAGCTCCAAAACAATCAAGCAGTTTGCAAATCAACGACCGCGCCATGGCAGTCAAGGCAGCCCCCGCATCTGCGATGCCAAAACTGGACGCAGTTGGAGAACGGCTGGAACAATTCATTCAGGACTCGCTCGACAAGTATCAATTCAGGAATGCTATTTTTCTCGCGGAGCGACTGTGTTCTCATGTGCGGTTACCGGGACACTCAGAGGAAGAACGAGAGTATGCTCGGTTTTTGTTAGCCACCAGTCACTACCGTCGCGGTGACCCAGTCCTGGCTTGGTCTATTCTTCAGGAGAGCAGTTCCACCAGAGGTTGTTTTCTCTTTGCGCAGTGTTGTCTAGACCTTCGGCGATATATCGAATGCACCGATGTGTTAGAGCGGTTACTGGAGAGCAACAACTTTGTGGCATGCACAGCTATAGGTACCGCTGGCCGTTGATATTTATTCGCTACTATGTTGCCGAGGAAACAAAGAGAATGACTTATCGTGTTTTTGTATCTATCTCTTTTCAATAGATTCAAAGCATGGATCATTATTGTCGGGCGAGCCTGATAAAGCATCAGTACTCAATTTGTTGGGACACTCCGCAAGGTATCGTTGGATTCCTAATCAGCCGTCAACAGGAGATCGCCCTCAATTTTCGAACTCACAAGGGAAGAAGGACAAAGGAATATTGACGCGACTTTGCTTCGTGTTTCTCGCATCTAGAGCTCAAAAGCGGCATCGTCACGCCATCAGACACTTTAAAGAATCACTGGAGCTCAACCCTTTCCTTTGGGAAGCCTTTGAAAACCTCTGTGAACTTGGTATGGAAGAGTCGAGATCGCTTCAAAGAGACGTTCATAAGCGGATGAGGTTCATAGTACAGATGTTAACTTTTTTTATTATCTCTGAACTTGATCATGTAGGGGAGCCACCAGATCCGAACGACATGTTTTCAACTTTTTCGGCGAGGACAGGAATTACTGGCTTGAACAATGGCCTCAACTCGAGAGGATCAATACTATCAAAGCAACGCTCGAGGACTCTTGGCAACGAAAACCCCTTCGGATCATCAACAATACAAGGAACGGCTCTGGATGGGAACATTGACAAGCCTTCATTTAGTCTCAACAAACCATCGGATTTCGTTCTCAGCAAGCAAAACTTTGCCACCCCTATGCCTCCCGACAACAGAGCCCTGGCCCTGACCGCAACGCAATCTCCTGCTGGAGATGAGTAAGTCCACCAATAGCCCTTGCATGATGGCAATAGGAGTACGCGACTCGCGTTTTTTTAACAGCGGATCAAATCTTTTTGCGTAGTCCTGATGATTTCGTGGATAAAACACCAACTCCATCCAACTCCTCCAACAACTTTGCCAACCCACCTCCATCCACGGCAGCACCATTAACAGGAACGACAGAAAGAGTGCCTTTGAAACGAGGAGCCAGTATCGCCAAACGAACATATGACAGAACAAAGGTGTGCATTCTTTTGGATTCATTATACAAGACAGGTCGTGACTCTATTGCTCACATGCCTATATATTTTTTCCTTTTCTAGTCGGCCTCGGCACTGACAGGACTCACCAATAAACGACGGCTAGAGCGGAGCGCGACCACCTTGAATTTGGGAGTAGAAATGCGAGGATCGAACGCCCTGCAGAAATTTTTGTTAGCCTCAGACCTAAACAACAAGACCAATGAGGTGAGCTAGACTTCTTCATTTTTTAAGGACAACCCCGGAGCGTTTCCATCCGAGCAACCCCAGAATTTGGATCTTCGTATCTCATGCGGGGGTTTTTCTTAAATGACTTTCTTCCAAACTAACACAAAAAAATAATAATAATAGGAAAAGGAACGGGAGAATAAGGATGCGCTCCCTAAGCGGACAGAAGCGGAGTTGTGGCAAGAGTCGGTGGCATTGCAATCTATGGCCGACATTTTCAGGATCATGGCCCGTGCGTACGGCTCATTCGCCATCCATAAATTCGCCGACGCTATTACCCAGTGTAATTCTCTTCCGTTCGCCCATCTCAACAGTGGGTGGGTCCAGTGTCAGATTGCAAAGTGCAAGATGGAGATGGCGGACTACGAGGAGGTGAGCCCCACCCTTTGCAAGCACGACATTTTTTTTTTTTTTTTTTTTTTTTTGGGGCGTTGTGACCAATGTCTTAACCTTGTACCCTTATCCCTTCTATATCACACGTTCACGTAGGCAGAGAAACATTTTGAGCTCGCAAGGACTTTGGAGCCCAGCATGCACAAGGACATGGATGTGTACTCGTCCTGTTTGTGGCACCTCAAGAAGGAGACGGCACTCTCAACACTGGCCAAGGATCTGAAGGATGCCAACAGTCAATCGCATGTAGCCTGGGTGGCGCTTGGAAATGCATACAACCTGAGGCAGGAGCATGAGCAAGCCTTGAGCTGTTTCCAACGGGCGATCCAGCTGAACGACCAATACGCATACGCCCACACACTCTCAGGACAAGAGTACTTTGCGTTGGAGGAGCATGACAAGGCGCAGGCAGAGTACCAGCTGGCCATGACCATCAATCCTCGACACTATTTTGCATGGTAAGTAACAAAGGACCGAAGAGCAACATCCGTTTTCCTAAGGAAGCAACAGTTTAGAGTTTCCGATAGGATGGGTCGATGGGATCACAGGGTCTGAAAGTCTATTTGCTTGTATGATAACATCTGGATTGATATGGATAGGTACGGGATGGGCCAAATCTACAGCAAGATGGGCAAGAACGACCTCTCACTGGTCTACTACCAGGAGGCCCAAAAACTTAATCCATCGAACGCAGTGCTGCTTTATCTCGTGGGCACGGTAAGATCGGCATCCCATCGCTCACTGTGTTTTTTTTTTTGTTTATCCAACGAAAATGAATATCATTCCGATGATTACAGGAACAGGATCAGAACAGCGTCACGATACCACCTTTTTGCCACATGGGAACGGGTGTATTGAACTTAAACTCCAAGGAAATGACAACCAAGAAGAAATGACCGCTAACTAGCACTAATTGTCTCAACCTTTGGTGTTATTTTGTAGATCCAGGAGAAACTGGACCGAGCCCCGGATGCACGCCTGTCCTTTGAGCGGGCTATCAAGATCAACCCAACGAATGTTGTGGCGCGATACCGACTGGCCAAGCTTTTGGCCGATATGGGCTTCATGAATGAAGCGATCGATGAGCTAGAACTGATCAAGAACCTGGCGCCGAACGAACCCAAGGTGTACATGCTCCAGGGCAAGATCCTGGACAAGATGGGCAACAAGGAAGAGGCGCTCAAGTACCTGACCTGGGCGTTGGATCTCGATACCAAGTCGTCGCACGAGATCCAGGGCTTGATCGACAAAGTCCACAAGGGGTCTGAAGAACAAGAACTAAACTACGACTACATCATGGATGAATGATGGAGGGAAAAAGAGATATACCGGACAACTATACCTTCGCAACCAAACCTCACAAGTTCATTTGGTGCAGTGGGCCCAAAAACGCCCAGTCCCGCCACGTCAACCGAAATACACCCTGTACAATATCGCATCCATTAAAAAAAAAGCCATTTTCCTTTTACGCCCACTCTCATACTTCATAGTGACGATGACGCTTGTCATGAAGGTGGGGAAGTGTGCCAAAAAAGAGAAGCAAACAGGCCATGCTTCTTTAGGCTCGGTTTATGGCGCTAAATCCGGGGATAACCAGCCTAAGGAAAATAAATGTCTCACGTCTCCAATACCACAAGCAACAAGACTTGACCTTGAGTCTTGGACCATGGGCGCAATGGACAGTGATGTGGCGAGGATCTCCCTAACATAAACTCTGGCACGGACACACATCTAAAAAGACGGTCACAAACCCTGTTTGAAGTGCATGAGTCGCGTGCCCCGTTTGCAATTGAATAGGAAAGCTATTCATGAAATATTTGGAGATAGGGATTTGTTTACTTTGTTAACATTGACATATGACGACGGATGATGTTGAAGGAAGCAAGGATACATATAAAGCTTATGTAGGTGGGCTGTCGATGAAAGACTATGGTCTCTCCCTTTTTGTTTCTCCTGCTTGGGTGCAAGGGGGGGCGGGAGGACAAAAGACGAGCTTCGCATGAAAGCCTCTACGAGGGACCATCTCTGACATCACAATGCTACTCGTACTTGGTCACCTTTGTGACATTGAAAAGGAGAAGGTAGTTAGTGGATCACAAAAAAAAAAGCGTCCAGGGGAAAAGGAATGACGGTGGAGGGAGCACTTGTCCCAAAAATACAAAAAAAATGCAATTCTGATCCACAAAAAGACCTTGGGTCTCCATCGTGTGGTTTGAGATTGCAATCTCCAACATATTCCGGTCAGTCCAGTCCAGCCCACCTCACCCATTTGAGCTTGTTTGGTTTGGTTGAAGCAATCCATATGATATCGATACCTTGTCCAACGCAACACTTCCTTTTGCGATATGCATCCTTGGTAAAAAAGAGGGCACGATCGAAAATTGGGGGATTGGGCGAAAAAAAGAGCGCCCCCCAAAAAACCAATTGACGATGGCCCTTTCTGAGGCATTTCTTGGTGTGCTGAGGCTTTTTTTTAAGGGAGAGTTATACCAAATATTGGCGCGGATGAAATATCTTGCTACCTGTCGGTGGTCCCAGCAATGGTCATGTCCTGACCCCAAACCAGATGCATACCCCAGGATACTTGAATATGCTTGGTCATTCAGGTGTGGGAGGTTCATTTGCGAGTGAACATGGTTTTGGATTTGGATTTGGATTTGGGAGTATTGTCGGCCATGAGTGGCCAGGGTCCAACACAGAGCCAAGAAGGTCAGGCATGACAAGCAGCTGCAAGCCAGCGAGGAGTGTCAGTCTGTCAGCCTGGCCATAGGAACGAGAGATAGGCAATTTGCGGCTTGATTGCTATTCTATTCCTGTCAGATTGAATTCGAGTGCAATATAGTGTCTCTTTTGCTGACCCGTGTTGTTCCTCCCTTGCCCTGTTCATCTCTCTCCTTCGCTCCTCCCTTCCCCCGCACACCCAAAGTGAAGTGCATCTCAAACATAAAAAACAATAAAAAACAATAAAAAACAAAAATCCTATCTCCGATCCGGTATATAAGCGTTTCCTTTGTTTGTTGTCATTTCCTTTCTTTTCTTACTTCTTCATCCCAAACATCCTCTTCTCATACCTGCCTGACTATTCACGCTTTCGTGTCATCTCAATACGCTCTCTTTTGTTCAACTGCGAACAATATCTTTCCTTCTTTACTCGTATCCACCTCTTTTTAAACATTGTTATGAAACTCATCGTCTCTGCTCAGCCTGCTTTTTCGCTCTTGCTTGCTTCAAAACACTCGTCTTTTAAACCCTCCATCTCCATATCTATATTATAAACACACATAATCCACCATGGCCGCCGTCTCATTTTCCACCACCTCCTCTATATACACACCCGCTGTCAAGTACGACCTGATTTCTCACTCCTCCTCAAAGTCAACACCCTCCAGCCCAAACACCAACTACTCGTTCGGCGCCACCTCCAGTACCCACTCGCTCCGCAAATCGATCCTTCAGCAGCGTCTCCCTCTTGGCCCTCCTCTCCGCCAGCAGACTCTTCTCCACCAGATCCACCATACCCACTCGCACAAAAAAACGCACTCCACTCAGCTGGCTGGCAAGTTGGAGGACATCATGTCGAGCCCTCTGCTGATTGCCCCTCTCGCAACCTTGAACGAGACCACAGCCACCACACCTGCCAAGGACTATGTCTACACCGCTCCATGTGAACACCATCCTTCTAAAGGCCAGACCGACTATCTTGTCAACGACATGTTCCCTAAGCTCACAGTAAGTAACAGTAACGACACTCTTTCCTTATCACCACACTCCATTACACACCACACACAGCTATTTGGCAGTTGGGAATGTTGGTTGGATTGGGGCTATCTTTAGTGTCTCGATTTGGCGATTGGGATGCGGGGTGGGCCAGTCTCCGATAGCTTATTTTTTTTTCTGAGGAGTCATCACAAGAACTGTATTAAGGGCATTATTTCTACAGACTTGGTGGCAAAAGAAATCATCAATGGCCTGTCCTAACGACTCTTTTTGTTCTTTGTCTCTTGTTATTGCAGCATGCCCTGTCCACCATCGAGTTTGGCATCCGCATTGCCGACTTTATGCCATTGGCCTTCAAGACTGTGCCCGTCGTTGGTTTGGTGGAGAAAGAGCTCCAGCTCTTGCACGGCCTGGGTGACCTTCCCAACGTCATTCACCTCCAGGACTCGTTCGTGAACGACAACGGCGACACAGTCTTGGTGCTACCCATGCTCAAGAAGTTTGACTGCCAGGCCGTTAACTCGAGCCTCTGCACCGTGCGCAAGTCTATCCAGCAGATCTTGACTGGGTTGACTGCCGTCCACGCCAAGAACATTGTCCATCTCGACATCAACCCCTCGAACTTGATGACCACCCACGACAAGAAAGACATTGTCATCATTGACTTTGGTCTCTCGATGACTGTTGACCGTTCGGGCCTGACAACCAAGGTCCCCGTCTGCGGCACATCTGGCTACATTGCCCCCGAAGTGACCCACCCCAGCTACTACGAGCGCCACGACCCCACCATGGCCGATCTGTACTCGCTCGGCATTGTCCTGGGCCAGATGCTCGAGCCCTACATCCCTGATTGTGATCTGCACTACTTTGGCTCCAAGTACCTCTCGGTCGAGAACACCAACCAGACAGTCGCCTATCTCAAGGACTTTATTGCCCAGGGTAGCGCGTGCTACCCCCGCGTGCTGATCGAAGCCGCGGACTTGCTTCGCACCATGCTCGAAGAGAACCCCAACGACCGCAAGTCCGCCAAGGAGTTGCTCGAGTCGCACCCTTTTCTCCAGGCTCCTACTTCCTCCACGCTCAGCAGCGCGACCCTGAAGTTGTGCGACTGGCTCTGCCGCGTGCAAGAGATCAAATACCAAAAGTATCTTTATCAAGAGCAGGCTGGATACGAGGTCTGCCGATACCGCTAAACTCTTAGAAACAAAACAAAACGTCCATACCAATCCCCACCTCCCTCTCCTCTCTTAAGACCTTGTACATCTAGACTCATTGTATTTTTAAAAAAAAAATCCACATCATCCTTTCCACTGTACTATCTCGATTTGCGACATTTAGAATAAAACAAAAATAGCAAACAGCACACAAATCACAACTGCAATTGTATTTCTAAATTTTTACGTGTCTTCTTGCCTTCTTTCACCAACTTGCGAATAAGCTGCCCTTGACAGTCCGGACAGGGACGGGCACGGGCGGTTGCTCCAGGATCCGACGGATGTGTTCCTGACGCTGCATGAAGGACACGAGGCTGGCGTTGAGTTGCTTCTGCTCGAGCAGCAGCCCGTCGTGGCCCTCTTGCGACTTGATGAGGACAAACTCGGAGGCGGGTAGCAGATCGCTCAGGGCCTGGATCTCGTACGCAGGGTAGAGTACATCGGTTTCGATGGCTAAAAGAAGAAGGGCAATCAAAGTTGGCAAGACAGGAGAAAAAAAGTAGGTGAGTCGTCGAAGAACAAAAAAAATAAAAAAAAAGTACCTTAGTTCAATATAGAGCGCCTTCGTTTTACCAAAAATGAGAGTGGGCTGCACAATGCTCGCTGCAATGTACTCGTAGCTGCCTTCACGACCCTTGGAAATGTCATGGGCGTCCATCTTGCGGCCCATGGCGATGTAGCAGTTGGCATCAAACCGCTCAAGGAACTTCGACGCCTGGTAACGGAGGTAGCTATGTGTCGCATAGACGGGGAGGGTTGGCTCCGACGAAGAGGGGGTGGAGGCTTGAGGCTTTGAAGTAGAAGGAGTGGCGCTTCCATTGGTATCACTAGTGATGGGCGCAGGTTTCGACTTGTCGTACAGGTGGTTGCCTTCATTGTGGACAGCCCGGTGATAATCCGCTGGGGCGACATCCTCCATCTTGGAGGGAGAATGGTCGGGAGTTTCCATAATGTTGCGGCCAAAGCGACGCTCGTAGGATGCTCGAGAGCGGTAGGTTAGCATGGCGACCATCCTAGCAGAGGTTAATCCTTGCAAAGGAGGCTGTCAAAAGTGTAAAACGAACAAGTAAAAAAAATAATCGTCCGTTATCTATTACTGCCGGCTCAGACCCTTGAACAATGGACGTAGGTTGATGGGCACTTACGGCATCCAAGGAGTAGTAGCCGTTCAGATACTTGGGATCCGCAAAGATCGCCTGGCGTTGGGCCTCACTCCAGGCCATGCTCCAGGACGAGCTTTTGCCCGGGGCTGCGATTGGCACAAGAGCCTTGACGTACTCTGGACCATAGAAGGACCACTCGTACACATGCATACCTGCCATCGAGCCACCAATGCAGATGGCGATGGACTTGACGCCCAGGTCATCAAGAACAAGCTTGTGGATTCTAATGGGGAGGGAAGCCATTACGTTCGATTTCCTTATCTGGGAAAGGGACAGCATGCTATTGTCATGGTGCGATCAAAAATCTCTTACCTTACGTCATCGCGAATGGTCGCCAAAGGAAATTCGGGTCCATAACGCGTCTTCGTCTCGGCGTCCATGGTCAGTGGCGAGGCCGATCCATAAGGCGAGCCCATGACGTTCAAACACACGATAAAGAACCGAGACTCGTCGATCGCTTTGCCTTCACCCGTGAGGGGACACTCACCCAGAAACTCGCCCCACCTTGAGAAAACGTGACGACATAGAAACAACAGATCAGTACTTGGTTGTTGTGAGAAAACGGACCAATATTTCAAAATGATCAAGTAAAAGATTTTTACCAATCCTCAACGTCCACACTTCGAGTCAGTGGATGACACACCAGCATAACGTTGTCGGCAGCAGCGTTCAGGACACCCCAGGTCTTGTATGCGACTGGGACATCGCGGAGGGTGTGGCCCGATTCGAAGGTAAACTCTGGGATGATGGCATAGGTTTGGTCCGGTGCTAGACGCGAGTACGGATTCTCTGGTTGCTCGGTACGCCGTTCTAAACATGAAGAAAACGAGTGGAAGATAATTTAGAACTCGAGATTGGCTGAGGTCTAGAAAATTGACTTTGAGAAAAGAGACAAGCAATACCATAGATCATTTTGGTCATGGTTGCTAAGGACAGATGAATATGATAAAAAAAGTGGTGGTTGAAAGAGATGGCCAAGAAAAGGCGACAAGTGTCCTCCTTTTATACTCGCACCGCAACAAGAAGTTTGAGATCTTAGCCCAGCTTTCAGAATATGATCAACTTGACATTTCCTTGGCTCAAGGACAGCACCACGTAATCTGCTTCCTTTATTTTTCCCCGGTTGCGACAGCTCAAAAAAAAAAAAAAAAAAAAAGGCATTGGTGTGCATCCTTCCATTTAACGAGAAGGGCTCTATCTCGTGTTTTCTTTCTGCGTGTCGTGTTTGTTTTGTTAATCCCAAATTTATTGATGGGGACATAGCTGAGGCATATGAGCCAGGTGAGTAACATGAGTCTATTTGCGGGAACAAAAAAAAACAAGCAAGAAAAAAACCAGAGTTTGTGCATGATGATCAATAGATCGGGTAAACAAGCAAGATCTGCGCAACTTTGGGCGCAACGATTGTCATTTTGTCTGATTCGGGCTATGTTAGCCCTGCTGGATTGTTCATTTGGTCTATGGCCTGAGACCACCCGATCGCGTCCCAATGCTGCGCTATGGACTAGATCCAATAGCTCAAATATGCAAGGTCAAGCTCAAGATAACTCAATCGTGAGATGAATATATCATTTACGGCATCAGGAGAGTTAGGGCTAGCTAACAGCCACAGACACCGGGGTGGCGATTCACCAAGGTTTTTCAATTGATCCTGGACCGCATGGTTTTGGTGGCGTTGGTTGAGGGCAAAAAAAAAATCTTCAAGCTGGCCTCAATTACTTAGGGTGGACATCAGTCACATTGCAATCTTGAAAAAAAAAAGATGGGACGAGGCTCCTTGGTTGGAAAGGGATTCGGCATCAGAAACCAGGGTCTGGTTCGATGCTCTTCTTATGCTCGTTCAACGGTGCATTCGACCTCCAAGGCGGACCACGCAATTTTCGCTCAAACCCCAAAAATCCAAATCCTTTGCCCACGTAGTAATGTGACTTCGCCTTCCAGGAACAAAAAAGTGCGCTGAGCACTGACATTCCATCTGCTTCCAGTTCACTCTCCCTGCATCACTACTTCACTCCTTCCAACACACAGCCAGTCTTGCATTTCACATTCCCACAAGAAAGACGCTCCCTTCCACAACAATACTTGACCTTCCATCCTTACCACCCTCGTTGCTTGTTCACGTTCCCCCCCCCCCCCCATTAAACATAGGCTTCTGAACAAGAAGTCCTTTCCATGAGCCAGTGCCATGAGGGAAGGAATCCTATTTTTGCTCATCTTCCTATGGCTTCTCAGTGGAGACGATGCGCCTCGGACAGATTACCTCCAGAAAATTCTCCATCAGCTCCATGACGAAGCTGACATGTGCGCCAACAAGACCTTCAGGACTAATATGACATACGTAAGAAGACGACAGCTCTAGCAGTGTGATATACTTGAAGTATGTGACTGAACTGGCGTGAGTATCTCACAATATCCTTTGGCACTTCATATATAGCCAATACCTGAGGCTGTATCAGCAGAGCTCACATCACTATTCGATCTCGAGAACAAGCGTCCAAGGATGCACTATTACCACAATGTCACGGGATCGTTCAAAGGAACCTGGAGCTACGACAAAGATATTACCGCCATGATCGACACTGAGCTACCACTGCCGCCAGCGCCACCAGAAGCAAAGAACGGGACGGATACAGATGGCGGAGCAAAACTTGACGGTGTGGGATCTGGCGAAGGAGGCAAAGAACAACAGGAAGATCGAGGCAATAACTCAACGATAGCAAGTCCTGGGTCGAACAATACAACGGATCCCGAACCGGGGACCATAGTAGCAGAGGAGCCACCATTAGATACCATCATTGACAAGAAGCCAAAATACCTGGAGGACGTGACAAAAAACCGTGGTCTCTTTGATTTCAATAAGTCTGGATCTTTCATGTTCAACATCCGAGAATCCAAAGCCACAGAACAAGTCAATCTCGTCAGTGTACGTATAACCTATTCTCTACCATTATCATGCTATTCCTTACCTTGACACGCGTACTCACCCTCCACAAAATCGAATAAATCAATAGGGAACCTGGCGACTGAAGCACGACGACAACGAAGACTTTGGGATATCATTGCAGGTTCAGGGCGTCCACTTTGTCAACAACGGATCGTTCTACATGTGGGGAATCCCAGAGGATGCCCGGATGCCACTTTCTCATATCCTGGATCTGATGCCCAACAACTCCTCTTTCATCATGGCTGCGGCGGCTCTCAAGGAGCAGTATCTGAAGCGGATCAAACGTGTCGAGAATGTCATGCATGGATACGAGAATCTCGACTATCCAGGTATGGATGAAGTTTGAGCACTGTGAAATTGGCTTCATCATGGCATCTAATGCGATAGCCTTTTGTTTTTGATTATATAGAAACAACAATGTCAGAGCCATCCAGCTGCCACTACCAGATGTACATGCAGCTCGGCGGAATCGACTCTAGTGTCCGCTCAACTTCACTCAAAGAGCTGGAGCGAGGTATTTTATTTCTTCTTTGGCATGTGCACTATCCGCGGATATACACTAGCATATTGACTAACGTACTCTTCTTCTTTCTAACTCTCAGAGATGGCAACACCTCAAGGAATCTCTACTATCAAAGCACCTCATTTGAATTCGACACTATTCATGTACTCGCCCAACTGCAGGATAGCCATTGGCATCAAGGATGGTGAAGGAATGAAGCGCGAAAAGTTTTTTGCCAAGGCTGTCAACTACGCAGGCATGGCGGGAACTGTAAGTCTTGTCTGTTTCAGTCAGACGGTGTTTCTTTCGTCAGCTTGATAAGGATGCTAACCCGTGCCTCTGCAGATCGCGTTCATCCAAGTGTTCCTTCTAGTCCGCCAAATGGAGTACACACCTACGCCATCGGTACGTATTCCGTGGTCTGATATCTGATCCCCATCCACCTCTACGCAGGCACTCATCAAGTTTGTTGGTTTTTCAATTTCACAACTAGAGCGTGTCAAAGGTTTCCTACTGGACGATCGCTATGCAAGTGTTCATGGACTCTTACCTGTGCATGCTCCACTTGACAACAGGAATTCTTGTCGGTAAGACAGCGTTCACATCGTTCACTGTTGCTCACAGAACCGCATTCGAAACCCACACAACAATTTTTTTAACCCCTTGCGATTCTTCTAGATTTCTTATTTATTCCGTTCGTGGCGGCATCCTTCTTTTCGTTTGTGCTCGTGGCCATGTTTGGCATGAGGTACATGCTTGTCATTTGGAGAATTCAACGACCTGAGCGGAGGGGCAGACGGAACAGAGCTGCCGCAGCGGCAGCTGCCTCAGCGAACAACTCGTCGACAGGATCTTCCACAGGTGTCGAGGCAACTGCAGCAACAGCTACCAACAGACCAACAGACACCATGCCAGGAGGGCTACCACTGCCTGTCACAGCTACTCGACCAGCTGCGCCAGAGCCAGACAGCCCACGATCAGACATGCAAGCCCTCTACGGTCGATTCTGTAATGTGTCATCTTCGTTGGTTTTGCTTCGTCTCTCCATGCTGGTATTAACACTTAGCTCGGAAACCGTTTTTTTTATATGTAGATTGGATGTTGATCGCTAGTTTGGTGACACTGTACAAGATCGCGATCAGTTCAACACGGGTCCAGAACTTGATGATCTCTGCCTGTGCCCTCCTCCTGTTCTCGTTCTGGATCCCACAGATTGTCCGGAACGTGATCCGGGGCTCGAAGCGCGGACTGAGCTTGTGGTTCGTGCTGGGCATGACGGTCACGCGATTGGTGCTTCCGATTTACTTTTATGCTTGTCCCGAGAACCTGATGGGTCATGAGCCTACCAAATGGATCTGGGGCCTGGTCCTCTGGGTTGCCTTGCAAGTCGCCGTGCTCTTGCTCCAGGATTGGCTTGGGCCACGGTTCTTTATCCCTAAGAAGGTTTGGATTAAATGTCGTTAACATGTTTAGTTGACATTGCATCTTGTTTGGAGACTAACCGCCTTTTTTTCCCGGTAACTTTACTAAAAAACAGTACCTGCCACCGATCTATGATTATCACCCAATTATCCCAGCGGGTGACGAAGAGTCTGGTCAGAGCATCACAGGCCACACCCACGGACACCAGCAAGATTGCGCCATCTGCATGTTGCCGATCGATACGGCGTCCACGTCCGGCCATGCCAGGCTCTCGAGTGTTGTTGGCAGCCTGGGCCGACTGAACTACATGTTGACGCCGTGCGGGCACCTGTTCCACTCGGACTGTCTTGAAAGGGTAACTTACACACATTCGGTGTCCACAGAGACCCGTGTATAGTTTGTGAAACATGGGCTGGTTGACTAACACGGCCCTATTTTTTCTTCTTTTTTTCGTTACTAGTGGATGCGCATCAAATTAGAGTGTCCCAACTGCCGAGCGTTCTTGCCAAGTACATAGAAATAGAAAAAAAAAAGAACAGTATCCTCAATATAGAAAACGCTTTACACTTTTATTTGTTGTGCCAATGGTGGGTTCTTATGCGTAAATAGGGATGTTGGCGTAGACGCCGGGGTCGTTCAATCTCAAAGGAATGTTCATGCCGTCGACGGTCGTCATCTCGTCCTGGGACAACTCAAAGTCAAAGATATCGGCGTTCTGGGCGACGCGGGCAGGGTCGTTGGACTTGGGGATCACGGCGACCTTGTTCTGGACCAGCCAGCGCAGGATCACCTGAGCAGGGGTCTTGTTGTGGTGACCAGCAATCTTGACAATGCGCTCCTCCTTGAACAGGGGCACAGCAGTCTGGGCTGAAGTGTTGCCGAGCTCGACATACGAGGCGGGGCCAAAGTTGGAGTAGCCGGTGATCTGCAAGCCCTGGCTTTGAGCAAATCTATTGTCACAGAGAAATGAAAAAAAAAAAAGTTAGGTACCGCAACAGGGAGCTTCTTCTCACAAAATAAAGGAACACGAAGAAACCTACTTGATGAGGTCAGCATTGTTGAGGTAAGGGTGCACCTCGATATGCAGCACTGCGGGCTTGACACGCGCGTAGGACAGCACATCCATCAGCAGGATGGCCGAGAAGTTGGACACACCAATGTTGCGGACCTTGCCGCCCAGGACCAGCTCCTCCATGGCGGCCCAAGTCTCGTGCACAGGTACGGGGTCCTGCTCCATGTTGCCCCACTCGGGAGGGTAGCGCTCCTCCATGGGCACGTACTTGAGCGAGATGGGGAAATGGATCAAGTACAGGTCCAGGTACTCGAGACCCAAGTCCGACAGGGTGCGGGCGAACGCCTGGGGGACGTGCTCCTTGTGGTGGTAGGTGTTCCAGAGCTGAAAACAAGACATAATGGAGGTTGGGTCAAAAAACACGAAACCGTTATATCTGACAGTACTATCTTTTGCTAAAAGAACAAAGAGGGCGGGGGGTTTACCTTGGAAGTGATGAAGAGCTCCTCACGGGTTACGAGTCCACTCTCGATGGCGCGTTTGATACCCTGGCCAACCTGGACCTCGTTGCCGTAGTCGCAGGCGCAATCCAGCAGTCTAAAGATTGTATTATGCAACACGGTCTCTGTGTGAGTTACTCCTGTAGATATGCTACTTGACGTGTTCTTGACTATCGTGTGGTTTTGTACCTGTATCCAGCCTCAATGGCCTGGATAACGAACAAAAAAAAAAAAAGATGTCAGATACCATTTTTAGTCAGATATCATGGAGGGTTTGTCCTTTCAACAGACGGTGCAAATCGAGAAGGTACACCTTCGTCGATGTTGAGTTTTACCTTGTAAACAACGTCGGCAGTCGAGTTCTTGTCTACCTTCCAGGTGCCGAATCCAAGAAGCGGCATCTTGTGTCCGCCGGGCTGGAGAATCAGTGATTGTGTGGCCATTTTTATGATTAGTTGGTGGAAATGTGAATGAGGAATGAAATGTGATAAGAAGAGAGAAGAGAAGAAAAAAAAGAAACCGAGCTAATCAAATGTTTTCTATTGTTTTTGTTTGTTTGCGCCGTTGGAGTGTTGGACGTTTCCTCATCGTGAGAGAACGCACTCCACTACTATGTCACTATCGAATCTTTAGAACAAGGGGCAAAGGGACACCCTATCGGGCACACGGAAGCTAGGCTGCAATGGAGATTCTCTTCATTATTCAGCAAATGGGCACTGGGGCGGAGTATTCCTATTTGGCCTCTTTGCCTTGTGTTTGTGGGGTATGCGAGGAGACACCCAGTATTTTTTGATCGATCGTTATTTATTACATGTTTAGGTATGGTCATGGTCTATCGATTGGCTTGTTGTTGTTTGTGCACTTTTTTCAATCATCGAACGATCCCATCACAGAGAGGGACATCACGTCCGACCTGAGCTGCTCGAGTGATCGCTGCTGGCTCAAGACACGCTCCGGAACATTGGCGGCGTTCTCGTACAGGTGCTCAACTTCATCATGATGCCCAGGGGGGTGGGCGTGCTGGCTCTTGGTTCGATTATGGCCAGGCTTCTTGAACGTGGGCGATCGGAGAGGAGCTTCCAGAACCAGAGGCGTCGACAGTGGCATAGGTGGAGGAGGTGCCACGGGGCTGGCTACGCCTCGCGAGGACAGATGGTGGTGTGCTGACGAAGCCAGTCCATTACCATGGCTCTGTCGACGAGCACGGACAGATTTAGAGCTCATCGCAGCGAGGTAAATCTCATCACTCGCCATATGTGCGGGAGTGACCAGCGAGTAGGATGACGAAGCTGGGGAAGTGTGATTAGACGAGGAGCTCGAGTTGACAGGGTGGATAGGTGCGGTGCGGACCTTGTCCTCAGGGTGGTATTGAAGATAGACGTTGGGGTGGTACTGAGGAGGTCCCTGGGAAGGAAGTGGAGGGGGCACTGAAGATCGCTCTGATCCCATGCTATGGCTCTCAGTGGTGAGGGTGGTAGAGACGGTCGTGAACGACTGCTGCGAAGGAGCTCCCGATGGACGAGGAGAATGCGTGCTCCGAGGAAGTGGACGAGGTTCAGGAGTAGCCTTCTCCATCTCAATGTTTGGTCGCGTGGGTGTCGCTTCGGAGTCACCATGACTAAAGATTTTTTGGAGCTGTTCCTGCGCCTCAGTTGCCTCGACCTGGGCCCGATTCTCTCTCTCTTCGCGTTCACGCTCTAGGCGGCGGAGGTACCGGGGCGAGTACTTTTGGGTGTAAGCTTTGGCTGTGCCATAGTCTGGGACCATGGGTAAATATGACAGCTGCGGGCGGTAGAGATGCAACTTGTCTGCAGCAAATTTCAAGATCCAGTTTGGAACATGGTTGAACGAAATGCGGCGGAGAAAGTCTGACAGCTTGCCCTGAATATTCAGTACCTTCCCAAATGACTGTGAGCCAGAGACCGCACCTTTGGCCATGGGCTGCCGCTCGTCGGTGTACTTTTTGAAGGCTTTGGTGATGCTCTCGATTGTGTTGGACTCGATCTCGTACAGGGCATTGGCCAGACTAACACCGTCGAGGATTGCCTGAACAGCACCTTGTCTATGTGTTTGTTGAGAGACAGATGGATTAGTATTGCGTAGTTATCGTCAAATGGCGCCATCGACACTTTGAGCTTTGTTTTTGAAGCGGAACTTACCCTGCGAATGGCAACAGCTTGTGGCACGCATCGCCGATGAGAACAGTGCGATCGTAGCTCCAGGCCTTGAAGAGCTTGGACTCGAGCATGACTTTGGAGACCCTCTCCTCAGGGGTAGCATCAATGATCTCACCAACAGTACCAGGAATGGTTGTCCGAACTCGTTTAGGGAGAGGTGAAAACGGGAGCTTGGCTGAAGAAGAGGCCGAATTTGACTCGGAGGATGCGCTCGACAGTGTTGAGGCAGCTGTGCGATGGAGAGTTTTGGAATGCGGCGAAAGGTAGTGACCATTTCCAGAATTTGAATTTGACTTTGAGGACATGCTGTGGTCATCCTCGGCGGAAGCACTGCCCAAGCTGGGTGCTGGGCTGTTGTAGCTGCTGGAGTCGCTGATACTGGCAATATCGTTTGCAGAACTCTCGTCACCATTTGGGCATTCAGTGTATCGTATGGAGGAGGTAGGGATCTTGGTAAAATCGGGCAGGGTAAATTCACGGACCTGGTCGCAGATCTCCGTCGCGTGTTCGGGCCACCACTCTGCAAATGAAAAGCTCCTCACGTCCTCACGGCCAACCTCTGAGTCGAGAAGACGACCGCAAATCGACCACGCCAGCCTATTACCATTGATTGGAACCAACCAGATCTATGAAGAAAAGTCGATTAGATTAACACTTGAAATCAAAATGCTAGCTATTACTTTGATTTTTTTTTTTTTTTATAATTATTTGTCGCTGTGGACTTACAGTGTAAGGCTTTTTGTTACCCATGATACCGTAGAGTTCACAGATTTTCTCCTTCAGAGCAGGGAATTTGTCCTCGGGAAGCGGGTTTGTGATGCCGACGACACAGTTTTGGTCAAACTTGAGTGGTTCCGAGTCAGCGCGGGGCAGCATGCCCAAGTTCTTGAGTTCGCGATGCATGCACTGTCTCACAGCACTATACGCGCCATCGGCACCGACCAAAATGTCGCCATGGTAAATTGAGTTGTCTGAGCAGCGCACCATCACCTCTATGCCTGTGTGGGTCACCGACAGGATGCGTTTTCCCATGATGAGTCTCTCGGAGGGGATGCGCGCCACCAGGATTTCGAACAGATCTGGTCTTCCAAATACAACGCTATAGTAGCCGTATCTTTGAAAGAAACGAAGGATAAGGAAATAGAGGCGCCGAATTGTTAATTCTTCCAAGCTAATGCCAAGGGGAGTTTTTTTTTGCTTGTTTGATCATTCCTAGCAACTCACCTCTCCTTGAAATGCTCGAGGTCGACCTGGCCCTGGACGGCTAGGTCCTCTTTGAGCAGATGGATGCGACCGGAGAATTTGGAAATCCTGTAGATTTCTTCGAGCAATCTGTATGTTTAAGGAAGAGATGCGCGAGGAAAAAAAAAAGATAAACGAATAACTGTCAGTCCAAAGTCCAACGAAGTATGCAAATGGGGTGCTTACACCATGAATTAGTGGTCTCGGTCGACAGTTTTGACCAAGAGATCAAGCGTGCCCATCCACTCCAAAGAAAGAAAAAAAAGAGAACTCTGAGAAAGCACCGGTTTTTGTTTTGATCAAAGTTTCCGAAATGACCTTTTTTTTTGGGGGGGGGGGGGAGGGGGTTATCTTTTTTCGGGTTGGAACTTACCCCAGCTGCTCAAAGACTCGGAGAACTGTCCCATTCAGGGCGATGGCACTGCCCAAGGGTCGATGTTCTGCTGACCGCTCGAGGACAATGTAGTCGATGTGTGCACGCTCGAGCATGAGGGCCAGCATCAGTCCACCAATGCCTCCTCCAGCAATGATGACACGGAGTGGAGCCATGATATATTGTATTTGGTGAGTGCCTGGATGAGGGCGGTGTTGTCGAGTGTTTTGCTGTGGCGTGCGGTCGTGTGAGTTTTTTGTGTGGGATGACTTGGATCAATTGAAATCGATGGTGACACGGAAATAACGGAAATACCGAAATGGGACAGAAATATGAAAAAGAGGGTATTGATGTGAAACCGAAGA
>KN042426.1:659218-677798 GCA_000739165.1 Podila verticillata NRRL 6337 | reverse complement strand
AAAGCAATAGAAAGGGTGATAACCGACGATATATGGCACTTCTAAAATGGATGGGCGTGGTAAGTCATTTGTGTTTCTTGCGGGAGAATAATACCTCATTTCGCCCATTGTGCAACCCAACTCCAATCCTGTATCCCATTTTGAAGAGTCGACATGAGAAGCAGAGGACACAAACGAGAGAAGCAAACCAAAGTGCTCTCAGCCAGACCAGAACAGCGAAAAATGGGCGGGTAGAAAGAATGCAAGAAAAAGCACACAGGAACCGCCTACACTCACATGCGATTGAGAGCCGTTTTTTTTTTTACTCAGCAACATGCCATGTGGTTGCATTGGCTGTTCTGGGTTTGCGCAATGGCTGTTGGAGAGAGTCAGTCATGTGGATAGTTAGTTCAGTGAAGGCTAACTAAAGAATTTTGCTTTCAACCAATTACACCAATTAGAGCCAAGAAGAGAAACCAGTGGTCAACGATGTCCCGATCGGCCTGGAGAATGTAAGTGTCGGGGTCTCTCATTCGTTTCTTTTCATGTTTCGGCGAAAGAACAGCACCTATGGGGGCGGGAAACAGGACCACCAAGCAACCAGGAACAAGAGGAAACGTTTTGGGAAGATAGCTTGCAACAGCCAAACAGCCATCGCCAACATTGCCAGAAAATATGGACGGTACTCAAAGAGGAAAGCAAATCGAAAGTAAATAGTTCATTAACAACATCTTCCCACGTTTTTGCTCCTTTCTCTGTCACAACACCTTCTACTCTCAGTTTGGCAACACATGGTAAGCGATAAAAAAAAAGGTTGTTCACGATCAAGGACAGAGAACCATGTCGTAGCGAATACTGACATTCTTCACACCTCCTTAGCTACTGCAACTCGATCCTCCAAGCACTTTACTACTGCCGTCCGTTTCGTGATTGTGTCCTCGCATACCAAGAAGGCACTGGCGCCATGGGACCCCAGTTCCCAATGAGCCCTGCTACGCCTGCTTTCAGCATCAACAGCAACTCATCCTCGTACTTTGCGCCACAGTCAGCCTCTTCTACAGGAGCAGGTTTCTCCAACGGTACTCTCTCATCGACGGGCAGGAACCATCAGCGAGACTCGAGTAGCAATGGCGCACTCTCAGGACCAGGAACGGCTTCAGCAGTAGCAACACCAGGCGCCACCACACCCAGAGCAAACATTGTTGGCAATCTGCTGCCCAACGGCGGAGGACCCGACCCAGACTCGGCGCCTCAGGAAAACATGTTCCTCTGTCTTCAAGATCTATTCCTCCGTATCCAGAATCACTCTAAAAAGACTCAATACTTCACCCCTACTGCCTTTGTCGCCAAAGTGAAAAAGGAGAATGGTAAGGATACGAAACGCAATATGTGTGCTCTCTGGCTGAGTGTGTGCTCCTGGTGAGCTTACTGTTCACTCTTCCTAATCAAACAATAACTAGAGCTCTTCAGGAGTTCGATGCATCAGGATGCGCACGAGTTTTTAATGTTCATTATCAGCACCATCTCTGAGGATATTGAGGCTGATATCAAAAAGAACCAAAAGGACATCGAGGACAGTTTGCCCAAGCCAGTCTTCAATGGATCGACCGGAGCCATCACAAACGGTAGCACCACTAGCGGAACACATGCCAACGGGGCCAACAAAGACTCAAATGGCCATTCACACGCGAACGACTCGTCGTCTGAAGTGTCCCTGACGCTGAATGGAGGTGATGAAGTGCGGATCAGGATCAATGGAGCCGACATCAACACAGCATCGTCATCAAGCAACCATGGGAACAGCCAAGGACCAGGGGGTGGAGAGTCGATCGGCGACCGTTCGTCCATCCAGTCCGAGAGCACAATACCCAAACCCAAGGAGAAGATGTGGGTTCAAAAGCTGTTCGAGGGCCAACTCACAAACGAGATCAAGTGCCTGACGTGTGAAAAGGTACGCCCATCCAACCCAACTTATCAATCGAATCAAAATACCTGCTGAACTGAGGACTGATGCATCGTGTTGCTCCCAATACCTAGACCACAAACCGTGCAGAGTCGTTTATGGATTTGTCGTTGGATATTGAACAAAACTCTTCGGTTACAAGCTGCCTGCGCCAATTCTCGGCTTCAGAGATGCTTTGCCACAAGGACAAGTTCTACTGTGACGAGTGCTGCGGACTCCAAGAGGCTGAAAAGAGGTCAGTGGGCTTAACCAATGGAATGAAGAGTGGTTGTTGCATATCAGAACTGCGTCATTAACCAAGAGTGAACTGTCCAACTATTTAGGATGAAGATTCAAGTGTTGCCCAACATCTTGTCTCTCCACCTTAAGAGATTCAAGTACCAAGAGGCGCTTCAGAAATATGTCAAGCTCTCATATAGAGTGTCTTTTCCCCTGGAGTTGAGACTTTTCAACACTGTCGACGACATGGAGGATCCCGACCGAATCTATGACCTCAACGCATTTGTTGTCCACATCGGGAGCGGGCCTCATCACGGACACTATATCGCTGTTGTCAAGCATCAGGATCGCTGGCTGCTCTTTGATGACGAGACTGTCGAGGTAAGCTTACCGCATCTTGGCATGATAAATATATCCTTTTCCAGGCTGTGTCTTGAGACTAACCTTGCTTGGTGATATCATCCTACGATAGACGATTGAGGAGTCTGATATCCACAAGTACTTTGGCGACTCTGCCCAGCTAGGATCAGGGTATGTTCTCTTCTATCAGGCGAGAGATCTCGACATGGCGACGATTGCACCTTTGCAATGGGCGCAGCAGCAACTACAGCAGTCGGCATCGGCAGTGACACCAACTGCGTTGAAGCATAATTTCAATGGCTTGGGAGGACCAGATCTGGATCAATTCGGAGGTCTACTGCCACATACTCAGCAACAAGAGTTGATCCATCAGCAATTGGCCGCATCTGGCCGCCAGCAACCACCCCATAGTCAACCTCAAGGATCTTCTGCTGGATTTGGGTCCTTGTTCAATAGCCACCCGGGACCGGGACCAAACTCAGGTGGACCAAAGAGTCCTACTCAGATCCAGGACCCAAGCTTACTGAATGGCCAGAGGATCGCCAGCGGGTCATATGTGTATACCGATGGCTTTGCAGCCGTGGCCCCAGCGTCAACCCCGGGATACCATCCTAACGGAAGTGGAAAGGTATCCGACCCATCACCGCCCTCGCCATACTCGATGCCTTCAGTGTTGAGCAATGGTAGCAGCCCAAATGGTCACCGCAATGGCGTCAGCAATGGGTACGGCAACGGCGCCAGCCAACATATCTCCTCAAAGTCTTCGTCAGGAGCATCCACAGTCCATACCGATCCAACCAAACTGAAGCGGGCACAGAGCACGCCCAAGATTATTCTTGCTTCAGCTGCCAAGACCTTTGGCGCCTCTGGTGGAAAGTCGTTCATGGGTAGTTTACGAGGTAACAATGGCTCATGAGTAGAAAGTAGTACAGTAGAGTTTCATGTAAAATACCATGATCGATTAAATGGCTAAGCCACCAAATCGGTGCCTGTCTGCAGCAAGCTCGAAAGCCGTTTTTTGCCCCTCACGTCATTGAAGACCGAAATTCACTCACTAAGCACACATCCTGGAATGTCAGCCATGATTGCCCGCCAGTGCTCCAGGTCGGGAGCCTCATGGGCTATTGCCTCGGGGCGACAGATCCAGTCCCGCCTAGCTTGCGTACCATCCCGAGCTCACATTCATTCCTCATTGACTTCCCGACAAGCAGCTTCTGCGTCTTCAAGCAACCCTATACCCGATGATGTCGATAGCCCTCTGCCTCCATCAACATCCTCGCCCTCGCCCTCGTCACGCACACAAACAAACTCAGTCCAAGAGTTTGAGATCCAAAAGAAGCGACTCTTGACATCGATGGACATGCTGTATCAGATTCAGGATGCGCCAGCCGAGAAGGCGGATATCACACCCCTCGACGATCAGCAGGCCCAGTACTGGGCTCGCCGCATGGAAGCTGCCATCTCAGATCTTGAGCTTGGACAGACTCGCCTCCGCGTTGCAGGTAGGCGGCCTATTCAACTTGCAGAGAGACAGATCCAATACTGTCAGTGATCTCGCGTTTTTGACTAATCATGGACATATTCATATTGGTGGTCTATTCTTTCGGATTGAACTTTTCTAGTGGTTGGAGAGTCCAGTGGCCAGGAATCGATCTTGGACTTGCTGTTGCCTAGTGAGCAGAACTCAAGACGTTCAGCACTAGAGACCGGAAAAGTGCACAGGATTCGATATGGAAGCAAGTACAGTCTGACCGAAAACGAGAGCAACGGACAGGAGAACCTGGAGCAAGTGCCCATCAGTTGGCTCGAAGGACTTACCAACACGGACGGCGGAGAGATTGTTGAAGTTCCAGGTACATACCACAACATCATATTGGACCAAACAAGAACACCATGCAATAGGTAACGATCATCCTCTAACAAAACCAACATTTTGCATCATCACGTCTACAACATAGGATTGGACTTGGACGATCTCTCAATGGACGACATTGTGTATAGCAGCGATCTGGTTTTGCTCAGGACAGACAGCGCCCGCCAACTCTCGCTCGAGAAGGAGCAACATTTCTTGAACCGTTACCGCCACAAGAGCCATATTCTTATCGTCTCGGACATGTCACCCTCTTTCGACTCTTCATCCTCATCCTCAACATCTTCGGCATTGACCATCTCCAACCTCAAGGCCAACTTGGCCCGCGCTGTCAAGTCATCCCCCAACGGCTACAGCAACCTGGGCGCCGATTCGACTGTCGCTAAAGTCCTTCGCATCTCCAACACCGACCCCATCCCCACTATCTTGACCATCCCTGCCCGCTTTTCGTCCGCCGCCTCGGAGGGTGAGTACCTGGAAACTGTGGGTGCCCTTCAGAAACTGGTGGCATCCACTCTGTTGTCAGATGGCTTCACCCAGTCCCAGCACCACCGCGAAGCGTTGTTGACCCGCTGTCGCGACCTCTTGATTGCCGGTATCGAGAGTATGGAAGCCCGTCTGAGTGGGCGTCTCGAGACCTTTGCCCAGGTGGATCGACTTTCGGAGCTGGCAACCCAGGAGATTCAGCGGATCGAAAAGTTGGAACAGCAGAGGATCTATGAGCAAGTGACCAGTGGCGACATTGACAAGGATGTCCAGGGGATGCGACGGGTCCTGGACCACTTCTTCAAGGTCGAGGTGCCTTTCTGGATGCTCTTTGCGCGCAGTGGAGAAATCGCGGAGCGCATGCATGAGATCTGGACTGTGGGCGCCTTTGCAGAGACTGAGCATCGCGTAAGTATTCTCTCCCCCGAGAGCATTTTTTTTTTTTGGGTCAACTATGTGAAAGGTATCAAACGTGAGAGGTCACTTTTGGATCTTCTAACACAATTCTATGATTTACGAATAGACGGCATATGCACTTGGACGTTTGCACCAGAGTTCGCAAGAGGCCTTCCGCACCACACTCCAAGCCATTGACCAGCTGACCCAGGACATGGAGCAGAAGCAGCCTATCGGCAGCTCCATCGTCCTGAAGGACCTGACCACCGCTCGCCAGCTGTTGACCCAATCACAGGAGAGGACACAGAAGGAGATCAGTGACAAGGATGCATTCGTGGTCAGCAACCTGGTCTGGAAGCACCGGTCGAGCTACGGCCCCGTGGACCGCACCTTTGTTTCGACCAGCCCTGGCGCACTCGAGAAACTGCAGCGTCGCGGACAGGTGGCACTGGCCCAGGGCCTGGGTCTGCAAGGCACGGCGCTGTTCACAGGTCTGGGCTTGGCACAGCAGTACCCGCCCGAGATCTACCTCACAAGCGGGACCTTGCTCGCCCTGGCTGGTCTGGGGTACATGCAGGTGCGCTGGAAGGCAGCCGAGAGCGAGTTCAAGGCACAGGCGGAGGTCCTGGCTGAGAAGCTGAAGGAGGACATTGTCGTACGTCTCATTTTTTGTTTATTATGTGTGTGTGTGTGTGTGTGTGTGTGTGTGTGTAAAGCCTACTCTTTTGTCTTTTGTATGCCATTTTCTCACATGGATTGTTCCGTTTTGTAATCATGCCTCTTTAGGATACATACCAAGACCAAGTCGCCAAGACAATTGTCAAGCCTCTGTCAAGTGTGGTCCAAGTCCTAGACAAGAGCCTGGGCGACCGTTTGATGCGCTCTTTGGAACAGCGCAAGATTCTCACAGGAATCAAGCGCGATGCACGTGAAGAAGACGAGATCAAGTATTAAAATGGAGGAATATTTTACAGGAAATAAAAGACGCGTTTATTTAGACAAAAAAAAAACACGACTTTACGCGTCTTTGTTCTTTCATCCATTGATGGCCTCAGACCAATGGGCGGTAGGCCGGGCCTGCTCGACATAGTTGGCGAACATGGGCCCAATCTCATCCAGGATATCCGACGACTGAACAGCTCGACCGTGCTTCTCGAACGCGAGCTGGGAGCACCGGCGGGTGAACGTGCAGGCGCCATAGCAGGCCACCAGAAAGTGAGCGTGGTTGTCGACACTCTTGCCCTTGCCATCTTTGCTGTGGCTCCGTTGTGCAGTCACGATCCAGGCGAGCGAGGTGGCAATCATGCCGGTCAGCAGGTCGCCCTGGCCGCCGGATCTCTTCAGCCCACCAGTGTTGGTCACTGCATGGCCTAGTAGAAATGTTGTTTCGTGCGCCAAGCAAAGAGAGTTGAGAGTTTGTCAATAATTTAAAATGGAGCTCCTCCAATATAGATCCAATTGCAGTTGCACTCACTAGCTGTGCCATTCGAGATAATATCGTGTTTCCCCTTCTGGATCACCACCACGCCGCCAAACGCATGAGCGAGGCGTTGGGCCGCTGGTTGCTCTCCTGACTGCTCTTCTGCGTTGATGCTCTATTAGCAACGGTATTCAGAGAGGAGTGAGAATCCAAAACAGAGATACTCTACACCACCCATAACAACACGAACTACTGTTGTCCTACCTTGACTTTGCAAAGCCGCGCAAACTCAACCAGGTTGGGCGTTAGGATGGCTCGGGAATAGCCCTGAATCAATTCTGGCTCATTCTGGATCAGAAACAGACCGTCCTATTTTATGATGGAGTAAAGATCATAGTGGTCAGCTTATGCTCTTGTTTGATTTTCGGATATCACTTGTGCACAAATGTCATCTCCTTAATATATATATATATATATACCGCATCAATGACCACGGGCATGTCCAGAGACCTCGCCTTCTGGATCGCTTGCTTGGCCGTCTGCTGCATGGTTTCATCGCGCGACAGGCCCGGACCGATGACCAGGACATGGACCCGCTCCAGGATCCCGGTGAGCTCATCCTTGACTTTAGCGTGAATTTTGTCCACCACGCCTTTGACGGCTGCACGGCTCTTGTCATCTGTGGCTGTAAGCTCCAACTGCTCGATCGTCCGGGTCCGGATCAAAGGGTGGACAATCAGGTCGGGCGAGTAGGATTTGATGGCCGTGGCGGCGTCCTCGGCGCAAATGATGTGGGATAGATCGGCTCCCTGGTTACAAAAAAAAAAAAAAAAAAAAAGAGAAAACGTCAGCCTTGTCCTTTACGCTGTTGGATCAAAACTCCAAAAGAAGAACTCATAGGAGGGATATGTTGAGACTTACGAGTCGCAACGCGCTCATACCGCTGAAGTAAGGAGCACCGGTGTATCTAGTCAACAAGTCATTTGCAAACAAAGTTAGTTTTCAGTCCTTGCCTCAGAAATATTCGGTTTGGGAGCCGACTACTAAACAAGGAAGCAACTTACTCACTCGATCCTCCTAGGACACACACACGTCCTATTAAAAAATCAAGAAGCGAAGAGCAACTCAGTGAAAAAACACATACTCCGTATTACTTGGCGGTTCTCAAGTGGCCCATCGAACCGAAACTCTGCTCCATTTTTTTTTTTTTTTTTTTTTTTTACCTCCCTGGCCCTTGTGTGTGCTGTCAGAGAGTACCGGCATGATCTCTCGGTACCGCGCGAAGCTTGGTTCAGTGACTCCCTGGAGTTGCTGTTGTGGCTGCGGAGAGCTCATTGTTTGGTTCTGTCGAGTACTAAATGTGTTGGCGAATGCAAGCGGGTGAACAGGGTGGCGAGAATGAATTGTCGAAACAACGCGAGACGATGTAGCAAGTGGCAAAGAACGAAATGAACGAATGAAACCGGAGTACATTTCTTGACATAAAAGATTGTTCACCAAAAAAAACTCGCAGGGTCCTTCAACCTCACTTTTCATGGACTGGAACGAACCCAAGACCCTTAAGCACCAGACTCTGTCAATGCAGCGGCAATGCTCATGTGGAAACCATCCTCATTGCTAAGGTAGTTTGGGCAAAACAAGTACCAACAATGGCAGAAGTCGCCCAAATCTTGTTCATCGAAGCCCCCATTGGTGATGAGATATTGGCCCAGATATTGGATAACAGGACACGGTATGCTTGGTTTTCTGATCTCAAAATATACAGAAGTTCCACGAAAAAATTGCATAAGACGCGTAAAAAAAGTACTCGACAACGACAACTTAACCTCGGTATCCTATATGGTGTGGAACAAGCAATCGTTGCAAGACGGATGGCTAACCGTGCGCACTTATGAGGGTACCTTCTCCAAAAGGCTACCAATTGGAGATGCCGTGGAAGCCGATTACGATTCGTTGCAAGGGTTCATGCGGTTGGAGAACCTTGGCTAGTCCCATTTTTTAAAAAAATAAAATAAATAAAATAAAAATCCTCATTGCTAAATGTGATTTCCAACCAGTGGGCATTGCTCCATTTAGTTTGTTTTTTGTGAGTAGGATTCGATGATGCTGATGAAGTTGGCGAAGCAGAGGCATGCACCACTGAATGTGTCTTGGGCACTTCTTTTTTTTTTCTCTTTCGAACAACGCCACCAAAAAATGTAGAGTTCAGTAGAGGAGCTTTTGATGGGCATACAAAAACCATCTAAAGTCCTAATACAAAAATCAGTTTTCCAGGTTGTGCATGATGTGGCGCTGATGGTGTTCGTCGAGGATGTTAGAGGGTCTCACTCTCACAGCTGCTATCTCGAGAGGTTGTGGCCAGCTCCAGGGATTGACCGAGGATATCGATTCCGCTTGAGCGCGACCTCATTCTGTTAGGAACTATGGCATACATTTCAAACCTTTTTCATATCATTGAGCTCCTCATGGATGGCAGGTAGCTGCTGCAAGTCCCCGCGAGGGCTGCAGTCAGTTTCAGCTCCACCACTATCCTGACGGAGTTGTGGCCTAGCACACAAGCAAGCAACAGACGATATTAAAGCAAAAGCAAAAATATATTTCACAACGATGAGAGAGGAGGTGCTAGCTATGGAAAAAAAAATAGACAACGAGGTCGAGCCAAAGTACAAAAGACAAAAGTGATACAGAAAACCTATGCCCGAAGGCTATTAGGCATCCTCTCCTTCCATGGCCACATCCTTGTCCTTATTGTCAGGCACAATGGTCTTGTAGACCTTCCGCTCGGTACCATCCAATGACTCCTGAGCCGGTACAGTCACAGCAGCCGTCAACACCCCAGCCTTGACATCCTCAGGTCCCTTCAGGAGCCACTTCTGGAACGACTCGTCTTGCTCCTTGACATCCGACTCTTTCTCCTCCTCCTGGGTCGACTTGAGCCAGGCATTCATCTTGTTCAGTCGCTTGGCCCGAATGTCCTTCAGCTGTGTCTTGGGCACGCCCAGGTTCTTGCGGCGGAAGTAGTCCTCGGTCGAGTTGACGAAAAAGATCTTATACGTGTTGATACAGATCTTGACCTCCAATCCACTGCGCGTGATGATGTCCTGTGGTGGTTCGTCGGGGATGAGCGAGGGCAGGTTGCGCTTCAGGAAAGTTGGGAATCCAGAGGCGAGCACACCCTCTGTTGGTGTCAACAGCACATAGCTGTCAATATAGTAGCCCCACTTCTCTTCCGATGAAATCGCAGTGTCCAATGTGTAGTCGTTCTTGCTGAGCAGCTGGATGCACATGGCTTGCTCATCCTTGGCCTATCATTTAGTTTTGAAAAAAAGAGAGGTTTGTCAATACCGCACTATCACATCTTGTCTCGCAGTAAGCACTCTCTTTACACCAGCAAAGGTAACTTACATATTCCACCTTGTACAAGTTCTCGTCGCCAACGACAGCATCAGCCTGCATGCGGTAAATGATCTGCTGGCGTCTGCTGTTCTTCTCATGGTGGCGATCCTTGACAAACATGGCGATCAGCTCATTGCACCGTTGGTCAGTGACAATTGTATGAACCTATTATGCAAATATATATATATAAGTTTAACAATTCTTATCGACAAAGGAAAGCATTTACCGTAACAAAGCACCATCGTAATTTGTCTCCTTACATGCTTAATCAGAGCTTGGATGACCTTGTCCAGAGTGAAGACAATGTATGCCTTGGTGGCGAAGATATACCGTGAGCTTTCCTCAAAAGTTTGTTGGTCAATCTCTCCGTCAAAAAGCTTGCCAAGGAGGGCAAGAAGCTTGGCGTAGTAGTTTCCAGTTCCGTTCTTAAGATCAGCCTCAACATCTGCGCGATTGTCCTGGAGGCCAAGGTCGGCAGCAGCAGGGTTGGCAGTCTTGCGGTCCGAGGCGTTTCTGCTGAGCTCGCTGGCGGTGGTCTTGATGGTCTCCAATCGAGAGTAGATTAGCTGATAAAGGCGGAAGAAGCAGTAGTATGTGGTGTTGCCGAAAAAGTTCAGGGAAGCCTTCTTGGACTCTGTTGAAGGTGGCGCAGTGCCAAGACTAGTGGGCTTGACGTCATAGTTGCCAACTTGGATCCAGGTATTGCTTGGTGACATGGCGCGGCTCTGATCCTTGTCCACCGCAACAGGAACTCTTGGTCCGGACACTGGCATCGAGTCGTCCTTGGGCTCCATCTTGACCTGAGCCTCTTCTTGCTTGGCCTGCTGGCCCGAGGCGTTGAAGCCCTCAGAGTCGTCGTCGCCCATCATCACATCGTCGTCGTTCATAAACTGTTCGCCCAAGCAGTAGAATTGAGGAACAAACTCTCTGATGAAGCTCTCCATCTTCTCGCGATCGCCTGGAACATAGACAGACTGCTTGTCGAGGTAGGAGAGGATGACGTTGTTGGTATCGCGGAAGACGCTGGGATCCTTGAAGTGGAATTGAAACTGGTACCGAGGTCGGATCGAGGGCACCAATCTCTTGTCCATCTGCTCGCGACGAAGGGTCTCAATCTCTCCCACAAGCGACTTTGAGGTGATCATCTTCTTATCGGCTGCCTTGAAGGTTAAACCCTGATGATCCAATGCCTTGTAAAAGTTCTTTGAGTCGACCTCGCGCCACACCTTGTTCCACTCACGCTATTGAGAGACAATAAAGTTGCAAATGTCAGTATTTTTGATCCCCAAAAACTCCTCAAGCACAAAGTATTCCAAAGTCTGGCATGTAACTTACCTGTGACTTCTTCCACTCCTCATCTTTCTGCTTGAGACGCTTCAAGACGACGGGAACGGCCATGACGGGGTTGTTGTGAAGAGCATCAATGACCTCCAAGCCGCGTTCTTTGTCGTAGATCTTCTTAATAATACGCTGGTAAATGGTCTTGGATGTTCCGCCCAGACCCTCAGGAAGCTTGAAACGTGCTCGGTCGTCCAGAGACATGCCCTGAATCTTCTTGGCGATGGGCTCGAGGAGAGCAATGGTGTGCAGATTGGCCTCAATGTTCATGTCAAACTCGTAACGGTCTTCCTCGCACTTGTGAAGGGCCTCTTCGTATATGTTCTTCTTGTGGGGCATAAAACCTTCACCCTCGACTGACCAGTTTGGATGCGACGCCCAGACATCGTTCAAAACCTCCCAGCACATCTCATCACGTCCAGTGCATGGCAACATTGTTTCCTATTGGTGTATATACGAGTGATCATTCTTAGTTAGAAAAGAAGTAAGACAGAATTGGTGGCGTTCATGACGTAACATTATATGTTCTCACTTACGTTCTTGGGCAAAAGACGGTAACTCTCTCCATATCGCCTGCAGGTGCTCAAATCAACCTTGTGGCGGGGAGCAGCAACATTCTCAATGATCTCGTCCTTGCCGTCCCAGCCGACAAAAGTCTTGAACCAGTCCATGAGGTCCTTGTGAGGCGCAAGGAAGGTTTCTACCCTCTCAACGAGAAGTTTGCGGTCCAAAATATCCTGGCTGAAAAGATTGAGGAGCTTAAGGAACTCGCTATAGGTCTGTTTGTTGCCCAAGGCCTTCTTGACCTTGTCAAAAAAGGCAAGCTCCTCCACGCTGGCTGGGTTCTTTGTGACGACTGTGGGCTGGATTGTTGAAATGGGTGGAGAAATACCGCCCTCGCCAATATGACCGTGCTTGACACGCTTCTTGTTCGAACCTTGGCCAACCTCGGGAGGTCTCTCCATAGCGGTGGTTGGTGCTCTCTTCTTCTTGCCAACTCCCATGCTGCCGGTTGGCACCATCTGGGATCCCTTCTTTCCGTACATATCGCCCGATGGTGGACTTGGAAAGTCTCCCACTATTAAATACAACAATAACAAGCAAAACTGGTCAATTTTCTGACTCCAGTTGAGCGCCAACAAGACATTGCTATCCAAAAATCACTTACCGGCCATTCCGTTGCTCAAAGTGCTGAGAACGGGCATCGACCGTGATGGAGGAGCCGGGGTTGAGGGCTGTGGCATCATCTCATCAAAGAGATCGGGATTAGGAGGGTTTCCATTCTCGGGCAAGAACTGCTTGAACTCGTCCAGCAGGTCAGGCGCGTTCTTGAACAACAACGTAACATGCGAGTACACCTAGATATCATTATCCATCATAAATGGGTTACAGAAATTGTGCGGTGAATATTTTCTAGAGATGAGACGCTAAAGAGAGGACAAGGGCTTACGTCTGTGATAGGCTTCATCTCTTTTTGATACGCCTGCAAAAGCTCCAAGAACTGTTTGTATGTTTCGGGGTCATTTGAGAAGCGGTTCTAAGACAGCCGAAATTGCAAAAGGGGTATGTTAATATCCACTGTGACGTATTATTTTCTTGGAAATTAAATATGTTGCTCACAGAGGCATACCTTGATCTTGTGAACATAGTTGATAGCATGGTTGAACTCCACGGGAGTCTTCTTGCTGTTGGGCCCTCCTTGTGATGCTGAAGGTGCCATGGCTTGTGAGGGCTGTGACATGTATCCAGGCGAGTTTACGGGAGGAAGCTGAATTTGCGAGATCGAGGGAATTGAGGATGGGTATCCATTGTTCTGGGGCACGTGGTATCCCGATTGGCCACCATAGTGTGGAGGTGCTTGAGGTGGAGGCAGACGCTCGTTGATGACAATGGGTCCTCCCATCTGAGTGGTTGTATGTCCCGATGGAGTGGTGACTCTGATCATGTTGGCGTCGTTCGCATTGCTGAAGCACTCAATACGGTATCCTGGGGGCAAGAAAGTGTTGAATCCAGAGATCAAGGTGGGGTGGCCCTTGAACAAGGTGGACACCCGCTCAATGACGCCAGGTGTGTCGATGCTAAAGTGGAATACAGGCAAAAAATAAGCGGATGGATGGTTTAGAAAAAGAGTAGATACAAGTTGAAAGGGCATTGCGAAGCGCAAAAATGCGATGCATGCGATGACGAAGCCTGCAAAAAAAGGGAGCTCAGTCGCCAAAAAAAAAGATGGCAGAAATCGACCCTCAAAATGATACAACTTACTTTTGGCTCTTAAAGTCCTTCATGATGTCCAAGAAGCGGTTGTACACATCTGGATGGTCCTGGAACTGCACCTTCACCTGATCTAGGTATGAGAGCGCGTCTCTCACATTCAGGGGGCGGTAGTTACTTGCAGAGGACGCGCCACCGCCAGAAGGTGGAGGAGCTCCTTGGGAAGGTGGGGGAGCGTTCTGGGGCGGAGGAGGAACTGGGGCAGGTCCTGGTCCAGGTCCAGGTCCAGGTCCTGGTCCTGAAGTGTTTGAGGGTGGAGGGTTAATGGACGACGACATGTGTGGGCCTGGATGCGACGCATGCGGCGACTGCACAGGGTGGGGCGAGGCCATGTGGGGCTGTGGGGACGAGGCCATACGATGATGGTGGTCAGGCGCACTGTGGCTTGAAGGTGGACCGTGGGATGAAGGAGGCATAATGGCCGACGTGTGTGCACTAGACATTGAGGGGCTGGTTGGTGGGCGCGAAGGGGGCACAGGGCCTGATCGTGGTGGTCCTCCCACAATATTCATGGGTGGTGGAGGGAGCACAGGACCCCCTTGGCTGGGTGGCATCTGGTCAGGTCCTTGTGGGCCTCCACCTCCAACAGGTGGGAGATGATGAGTGTATGGAGATCCTGATGGGCGTGGCTGCATTGATCCTGAAGGTGACCTGCGTAATTAGAAGAGCGCATCCTCGCTTTTTGTCAGTTTCATGTTTTTTAGCTTTTGAGAATAAGTGGGGGTGAAGTGGGGTGCGGGGGGGGGGGGGCATTTGAACACCATTGTTCGTTCACCTCTTCAGGGCGAACTAATGGAAGCAAACAATAGCCATCACCCTTTTTTCATGTAAAAGGCACAGCGACAGGTCATCAAGGACGGCGCTTTGGCTACTTACGAATACCCTTGTGGGCCAGGACCTCGAGCCCATTGAGGGTTGTCCTCGGGGAGAGGTGGTACGGGCATTGATGGTCAGAGTGCTCGCGAGCGATTTCTTGCGGTAATGGGTGGTCAAGTAACAAACACGGGCGAGATGTCGATGAACAGGGAGCGGTAGATTAGTTGAGTCTTGTAAGGATGCGCGAAAATCGCGGGTGGGTTGATGGGAGGAGAACAGGAGGGTGGTGAAAAAGGATCGTCGTGGACAAAAGAAAAGGAAGTTAGGAAGTGGGTGGAGGCATATGTGCCAGACCAAACGTAGACGTGACTGCGTAATAATGTGGCTTAGATTTTATTCAGGTGGCGGGCCTTTGCTCTCTTTTTCTGCCTGAGCTGAAGCAGTTGCTGCTTTGCGGCTATGGTTCGACTTTTGAAAGGGCATGTTGAAGCCTGACATAAGGAGTCTAGCCTCCAAGTTGGTATATGCGGTGGTGTTGAAAGTGATGTCGAATCCAGTCATCCGTGGGTACATGTCAAAGTTACTCTCGATCTCTGGGAACAAGGACAGGGCTGAAGGCGGAAATCCCATACCAATGTTGCCTGTGCCATCGCCTGATCCTTCGGGGAGTCCTGGCCACTCTTTCATCCGGGGTAATACAACCTCAACTAGTTTGTCTAGAAACTGGTACATCTTATCGCCCTTTAGCGTGACTCGGCAACCAATGGGCATTCCTACGATCGTCGAAACGCGAGAGATTCAAAAGTAGGTGAGAACAAAGTCAGGGCAGTTTCAGGAGTAAATCAAGTTCGCTGCGTTATTATTGTACCTTTGCGAAGCTTCCAGTTGTGAACTCCCTTCTTGGCAAAGATAATCTCGGGGGTCTGACCAGTGATGGATTGAATCGCCATGACGCCACTCAACAGATTGTACTTGCTGGTAATGGCCTCCTTCATCATACAGTGTACGTCGATTTTGACCAGCTCTGGGACTTCATTGGGTGAAGATGGTCGTGGTGCTGGTTTGAGGTGCTTATTGCCCTTGAGCTCGACCCTGACGCCTTCAGGCATCTGTTTCCTCGCCTTGTGATGGTGTCTGTATGACGTGATCATGATATCCTCCTGGATCGATGTGGTGTAGTGCTCCCGTAGTCTGCTGAGGCCAGTGGTATAGATGGAGGTTTGAGGGGTGACTCCGTTTGCAGAGGAAGATGCTGTGGACGACGAAGATCCATTGCTTTTCTTTTTGAGATCGGAATTTGAAGCAACAGCAGCTGTTGACTTTGCCCGCACATGCATTGCTGGGAGGGCATTGTAGATGGGCGACGTCTTTGGCAGCAAGCCGAGGTCGAGTGAGCGCAGGCACCGAATCTTGAATGACATGGGCAGGAAGAGTAATGGATTCGGAAAGTGAATGGTCCGAGTGATCGAGTATGTTGGACCACCACACAGACAAAACATGGGTGACTGCCAAATTTGGTGTTTGTGCTCGTGTGAGCTGGGCCAAGCAAAAAGACGAGGGAAAGGAAACAGAGGGCAGAAACAAGGTCAGAAGGGCTTGAGAGGAGGCGAGTTTATTTCTTTTCATTCCATCCGTTATTCGCAGACACATTCACCTCCATCGAACGCACACATCTAGACTACCTCGAGACATGAAAGCATCGCTTACCCTCCTGGGCATTCTGCCCGCTCTCGCCTATTCTTCACAGTGGCCATTCCACCGACCCCACCGACCAGTCGGAGATCCAATCGAGCCAGTGCGAGTTGGCCACCAACAAGTCCAACAGGACCAACAGAACCAACAGGCACAACAGCAATCCTCTATTCTTCGACCATACACCACCGCCTGGGTGGACAAGCTGCAGCTTGTCTACAACACCTTTGGCGAGATACGGAACGACTCTTCGTGCCCAACTGAGATCCAGGACTGGAACTGCACCCCTTATCCACTCTCTGAGAAAGACTTGGCACGGCCAAAAGATGTGTGGCACCTTCGCCCACATGTACGTGCAACCTAACTTCAACTTATCCTCTCCTTTTCAAGTCCATGAGTGCGTTTCACACTGACGACATCTGACCCCATTTCATCCGTTCTCCTCATCTATTCTAGGACATCAAAGCCATCGTATCCATCGGAGACAGTATCTCAGCGGGATTCGCCATGGTTTCTGAGCGCCCACCTTTCGCGACTGTATTCGAGTTCCGTGGGAAGGTATTTTCTGGAGGCGGCGATGATGGCGAGTACACCATCACCAATTTTTTACGCACCTATTCCAAGCACGTCACAGGCAGTCCCTCCGGCGTTACACTCCCCCTTGGTAAACAAACCATTTCTAACGTCGCGCATTGTTCTTTGTCTTTGACAAACTCGTGGATCCTGGACATATGCTAATGAATTCTTGTTTATGCTTGTTCCTGAAGCGCATGGCAAGCGTTTGAACACAGCTGTAAGAATTAAAAAAAATAGAACCACAGCTTTTGGTCGTCATTATAAACTCCCCCAATGCCAAGCAATTCTTTTGACTAACCTCGTGATTCCATCCCCATCAAACCTACATTTGATATTTTGTTTAATTTTCCCGTAGGTCAGTGGCGCAATTGCACAGACTATCTCTTCACAGATTGAGCGCCTGCGGTGGCAGTTCAGCTTAGTAGGACCTTACCGAAGGTACAAAAAAGAATGGAAGCTGGCCACGGTGTTCATTGGCGCCAACAACCTCTGTGCCGCATGTGCCGACAATGGAGTGGGTGGTCCCGAGATTGCAGAACCTGCTGAATACGCCGCAGCGCTCAAGAGTGCACTCCTAGAGCTTAGAGATTCCATTGGACCGGTATTTGTAAACCTTGTCGGGATCTTTGACGTCACCTTGGTCTACGAACTCTCGCGAGGCTACCCGTACTGCGAGATGCTGTTCGACAAGGTACCGATCCCTATCTGCGGATGTGCCACAGCCAACGAAGAGGATCGGAAGAGTAAGTCATATCTGCATGCGGATCTCTCGAAGTAGTTTTGTGCAACCACGCACTGAGTTTTCCCATTATACCATGTTAGAAGCGGGCGATCTTTCGAGGGAATACAACACATTGATGGAAAAGATTGCGGACGAACTGAACGAGGAGAGCAAGGATGAAGGAACATTCGGAGTCGCATTCCAGCCAGGATTGACGGAATTCAAGAATGGCTCCTCGGGATTTGGTCAAGGTTACATGAGCGGTCTCGATTGCTTCCATCCAAACAAGTGCGCGAATCAACTGATGGCTATCTCGTTGTGGAATGTAAGTAGCGAACTGCTTCGAAGCCATTGCTGATGTTCAAAGTGCGATGATATGTCTGACTCTGTATCGTTTCGTTCCGCGCAGAACATGTTCTCGAGCCGTGGAAACAAGGAAGTGCCCATGAACCCCTCTGCAGTCCAGATTTTTTGTCCTGGGCCCACCGACTACCTCCAATAACCACTTCCAATCGCAATCGATGGTGGATACATACTCCTTCAGCGTGGTGTCACAGATGGAGCAAATGCTACCGTGGGAGTTAGTGACAAATTCCCTTTTTTGCAACAACAACAACAACAAAAACAACAATAGTACTAGTGTTAACGATGACCTTGGAACGGGAGGGTTCACCTTCGCGGACAGCTTGCATGTATTCGTGGCTTCGTACTATCGTACCCATTTGGGTAAAAATACTCCTATTCGACGAAGGCTACTTCCACCGTCACGCGGTCCACAAAACCTTGAACTGTTTTGATTGCCTTTCATGGCAAAGAACATCACAAAAATGAACACACACAGGCCAGTTGCAAGCAACAATTACCCCCATCGCGCTTGCACTTTGCTGCAGTTCCTTCTCTGCTCCCCTATCTTCTGCTTCTTCCTGGGTGCACTGTGTGCTGCAAATGCAAGGGGAGGGGAGGGTTCGCTTCAATACCCCAAAAGCAATCGCTGTGGCTGCATCAACTATCAAGGTTTTGTTTTGGAGCGGGCGAGGACTGATTGGGTGAACAGGTATTCATTTCGAGTCATTCGTT
>KN042426.1:595906-658980 GCA_000739165.1 Podila verticillata NRRL 6337 | reverse complement strand
ACACACACACACACACACACACACACACAGAAGAGAGAGAGAGAGAGAGAGAGAGGAGTATACCCCTACGCCCACCTTACCAACTTCATCCATTCATCCACCCACACCGCGGTCAAAATGTAGATTCACCAAAAACGGCCGATTCGCCATGCTCCATCCGTCTGTCCTACCATACATACCTGCGTATCTCTTCGGGTCCCCCACACCTTGTTTTGTTATTGTGTTCTGTTTGTGGATCTCACATTTTCATTCGATAGCCCTGATCTATTCGAGTACTTCATCCTCACCTTAAACTCTTGCTTTTGCCTATCTTGGTTTGTGGGACTGTGGGAGATCCACCACAGGAATATAAAAAGAGGCTGTCACTTCGCTTTCTTTTTTCTTCTTTTTTCTTTTCTCTTCCATCCTCATCTCTAGCTGTTGGCTATCATATCCCTTGCATTAATATTCTAGAAACGGCTCATCTGCGCATCTAGACTTGTACATATACCCTACTGCATATCATGGACACCATGCCAGTACCACTGGCTTCTGCCACTCGCACAGACACCATGATCACCGTCGCCGAGGACCAGGGCCCCTCCTCGTCAACATTCTCCCCCGCCACTCTAGATCCCCCCGGAACCCCACCATCATTCTCCCGATCCACAACACTTCAAGTGATCGACAACCGACCCCGGATGGACGGCGGCATGCGCGCCTGGCTCGTTGTCCTCGGATCCTTCCTGATCCACAGCTTCTGCTTTGCTCCCACTGAGACGATCTACGGAATCTTTGAACTGCACTACCACGACATCTTTCCGCGCGCCACAGCCTCCTCGATTGCCTTTGTGGGCACTGTGGGCTCGGCGGTGACGTACCTGTTTGGGTTCCTGGCGGGCATTGTCGCCGATCGGTTCGGGTTCCGTGTCACGGCGCTCTTTGGCACACTGTTGATGACAGCGTCCTTGGTGCTGTCTTCTTTCGCAACCCAGGTGAGCTTGTTTATGTCAATGCTTGACAACGGTCTGAACTCAAATGTTGTTCCCTCGGACACCCGACTCAATTTCTTTATCTTGAACTCTTCACTTGCATAGCTTTGGCACCTGTTCCTGACCCAAGGAGTTGTACGTTAGTGCTAGCGTTGCGCACCTGCTAAGGGCAAATGCGATTTCACTCTGAGCACACAGACATGCTTAAACATTTCGGCACGTCCTCTTTTTTTTATCTAGATGTTTGGCGTTGGTGCCAGTCTCAGCTACTATCCCGCAGTGGCTGCTCCTTCGCATTGGTTTGTCTCCAAGCGCGGACTGGCTACCGGCCTGGCTGTCTCTGGAGTTGGTGCTGGAGGCAGTTTCCTTGCGCCTCTTACGCACTGGCTGATCGATAAACTGGATATCCAGTGGACCTTGCGCGCCCTGGCACTCTTTTGCCTTGTTGTCTGGTAAGAAGAAGAATGGGTATTTTGTCCAGTACCCAGACTTTGCTTTTCGAGATCAAGGCTGCTTACTCTTTGTGTTTTTTAAATGTAGCGGCACTGCCAGTTGCTTGATCTCGGAACGCGATGATCTCCCCGCCTACGAGAGTGTGTCTCAAGAGAGCTCCACCGGCGAGGAGCAACAGGGCATGGAAATGTCGTCCGATCTTCACAAGACCGACAAAGCCGATCTGTCTGTGACCGAGGAGGCAAGACAACTCCAGGCTCAGGTCAAGCCCGGATTTTTTGAGTCGTTCAAGGTTTTCAGGGACCCTCAGTTCTTGGCCCTGACCATGGCGGAGCTGACGGCCTCGGTTGGTTACTTGATTCCGTTGTACTATATGCAGAGTAAGCAAACCCCATGTTTTCAGTTTTTCCTGATATTCAACAACGACATTGTGCGTGCAGGATGACGTGTAATTTCTCATAAATTGACAACTAACCCTTTCACCATTTTCTACAGCCTATGCCGTCTTCATTGGACTCACGCCCCAAAGAGGAGCCATGATTCTCGGTCTCTCAAACGGCGCCTCGTTCACTGGACGTATTGCTTTGGGCATTCTGTCCGACTACATTTCCAACGCCAAGGTTCTCCTTCTCTGTGCATGGATGACGGCGATTTCTGTTACGATCCTGTGGACATTTTCCACGACCTTTGCCACGTTCCTGTCTATGGCGCTTATCTTTGGTTTCTTTGCAGGTAAGGGAGTGATTCTCTAGGCGATCAAGCACTTGCATCCCCCCTCCCAAAAAAAAAAAGAATTATTCAATTTTCTAAACAATTTGCCCTGACTTTTTTTTTAGGCGGATATGTCTCCTTGGTACCTGTTGCTGTAGCAGAATCATTCGGTAAACGTGGATCTAGACTTTGAAAAAAATGAAACTTGTTCGCACTGTTGAAGGTCCTTTTTCGCTAACCTCTTCCCCTTCCTCTCCCCATCACCTCCCTTGATACATACACAGGCGCGAAGCAAATGGCTTCCACGATCGGACTGATGTATGCTGCAAGCGGCCTGGGCATTCTGGGCGGATCGCCCCTGGCAGGGTTCTTGCTCGACAGCACCTTGCACACGTCCTACCTCCCCGTGACCATGACTGCCGGAGCCTCGATGACTCTTGGCGCGTTGTGCATCAGCTCGTGGGTCTACTTCAGGTGGCGGGCCAAGAAGGCTGCAAAGGAAGCAGAAGCAGCAACAACAGTCGCACATTGATTCCATACTCTCATACCATTGTAAACAAATATATATTTTTTATTTATAGTATCAACATTGTAATTTGGGGTGTGTGGAATATGGGATTGGGAAAATTGTGTAAGGGGAGAACAGAGAGAAGGGCCACCTCTTTCTCTCACTCTCTCAGCACAGGCCAACATTGACAGGCGACAGGACGGTCAAAGAGTCACTACTGCTCTCGATCGCGGAATATGGTTGCTTCTCTGAGGATGAAGACATCATGTCAGATTCAGCAGTAGTGGATCCTTTCTTGTTGGATCGGACGAACCTGAATACAGGCGACTTGAACAGGCGGAAGGGTGAGGGCTTCTTGAGAGCCGAGACCCTCTGCGTTTCTGATGGACTCGGCTCTACAGATGTTCTCAAGAGGCTGAACGAGGATGCCTTCTTGAGACTGGGAGGTGAATCAGGGATATTGTCGACGGGGGAGCTGATGAGCTGCAGTGATGGTGACTTTTCGACCAGGGTCGGGCCTTGCGCGCTGTTTCTAAATTATAGAGGGGAAAAATTTTTTATCCATTGGTGAAACAGCTCGGACTCGCATTCTTCTTCGCGAGAAGGAGTGATCGTACTTACGCTTGTCGGTAATTGATACAGAACGCTTGATTGGACTTGATATACGCTCCCAGAGCCGCCTCTTCGGCCGAATCCATTTGTGGGTAGATGATCCGGTCGATGCCATTGACGCCAAGGACGACAGGCAAGGACAGGCACACGTCGTACCGCTCACTGTACACAGTCAATGGAATAACTGATTTCTTATTTAGGTTGATGCACTCGATGACCTCCGATATAATAGCCCCGATGCCAAAGGACGAGCCACCCTTGTACTCGATGATACTGTACACTTTGCGGGAGCACTGGTGGGCAATCTTGGAGGTGTTCATGTGCTCAAACTCGGGGAACGACAGTAAGGGTTGACCACCGACCGTCGCAGACGACCACAGCGCGACTTGCTGGTCACCATGGTCACCAATGACATAGGCCTGGATGGAGGCGTCAGAAACATCAAGGGTCTTGCGGATCGTGTTTCGTAGGCGGATGGTGTCGAGGTAGGTGCCCGATCCAAAGACCTGGCTCGGCGGGAGCCCCGTCAGCTTCTGGGCCATGTAGGTCAGGATGTTGACCGGGTTGGCGACCATGATGAAGATGGCAGAGGACTTTATGGGTTGCATCCTACCAAGGACATCTTTGAGAATTAGTTCATTCCTGTGGATGAGAGTGTCTCTAGACTCGCCTGGGCCGTTGTTGTAGCCTGCAGTCATGACGATAATGTCGGCCTGGCCACAGTCTTGTAAGCTGGCGTGGCGGACTTTGGCAGAGGAGAAGAAGGCGGCGTCCTCGAGGTCGAGGACTTGCCCGAGCCCGATCTTGTTGATGTCGTTGACAAGGAGTTCCGAGACCACGGATCTGTTGAGGCAGGCAAAGGCGACCGCGGATCCGACCATACCAGCGCCAATGATGGCAACCTGTCGCGGCGAATTTAAGAGCGTGGGTGTTGATGTGTGCATTGTCTTCTCTTTGTTTTCTTGTGCTTTAGTGAGGGTGTGTAGGAAGTAGGAGTGAAGAGAGCGAGAATTAGGCAGTCGACCTTTTTTACAACAAAAGAGGAGAGGGAAGGAAGAAAGGAGAGAAGGGAGACATGAAAACAAGTGTTGCGTTTTATTCCTGCCATATGCATTCGCAAAGCGCGTCCCTTCTTTGTGCGTGCAATGAGGGGAGGGAGAAGAGGTTGAGTGCCACCAAAAAAAAAAAAAAATTCCTCATGTGCGTGACTACGCCTGACAAACTGCACAAAACTGATCAGTTGAATCAAAGCGTTCAATCCTGCCACACACACCACTCCATTCACATCACCCATCCCTCCACTCATCCAGTTGGACCTTCGCCTCTAATCAACGCAATGTCCGCCGTCCATGGTGCCACCCAGATCGCAGGTCATGCTCGCAACAGAGACGACATGAGGCGAGATGCAAAGAGCCTGTACGTTGTTTGTTTTGTATCTCTTGTGAACAGTAACAAAAAGGGAGAAGTCAGTAATTTGATTCCCGGCCAAAGTACTATTGGCCACGCGCATGCACACACAAGAACTCTCGCTCTAGGCCCTGACATGCAAAAATGTAGTGCGCAGGGTAATAACCGCATCCTTTTCTTTGTGCCCGTGTACCCTATGCAGGATGAATCGCCTCAAGTCCATCCAAGCGGACGCCGCTTTTGTAAGCGAAATTGCAGACCTCTTTCCCCAATATCCAGTCCTTGGTACGAATGTATTCTCACCAGAGAAAGTAGGGGGTGGGAAAAATGGGGCTCCATAAGGAGTGCATGGTCGGAGACCATTTGTCGGATACCGTTTGGAAGTACCATTTCGGATGCTTCCCGGTCTCTCCAAGTGCAACTAATTTTTTTTTTCTTTTCTTGATATTTTCTCATGTTACGCCAGCCAACGAACGCTGTGGTACTTGGTATGTCCATCCCTCAAAGGTAAAGAGCCGTCCTGCCAGCCATGCATGCTTGAATGCTCGATGCTTATTTCATCCCTTTTGGCAAGAACATATTGCACACCCTATCTCAGCTGTTCATGCATGCACACCTTCAGGGCAAAATGTGTAGTGGACCTTTCGTGGACTTTTTGGATCCTCTCCCTGCATATATTTTAACCTATGTGCATATCCCCCTCCCTTAACTTTTTGGTTCTA
This sequence comes from Podila verticillata NRRL 6337, assembly GCA_000739165.1. Classification (NCBI taxonomy): domain Eukaryota; kingdom Fungi; phylum Mortierellomycota; class Mortierellomycetes; order Mortierellales; family Mortierellaceae; genus Podila; species Podila verticillata. The sequence goes on along the minus strand of KN042426.1, from coordinate 653,596 downwards.
GATCCACAAGCCAGGCGTCTATTTCAAATCCACGGATGGCCACACTGGCATTTGGGACTTCAACCTTCGGCGCTATAACCCACACCTAATCACTCAAATCATCCAGCACGGAGGGTAAGTCGTGTTTTAAGAAATGGAGGATAGGTGGAAGCCCGGCGACGATCTTGTTTTGTTCTGGAAACAAAAAGAGGATAGAGATAACAATTGGTCTCATAACATAGTATCTATGACCTTCAATGATGGTCTTCCGAGGAAGTCTTCTGACCAAATTGTCGCTTTTCCTTCCTCCCCTCACAATTGCTTTTCGTTTTCTTTACCTCCAAAATAGATGCATAATTGTCGACTCGACAAGAAAAGGCAAACGTGTACCTGATGCACTCTCAAAGACGATACCCATCTGGTGTGCAACCATCAATAACGCAGTTCGGAAACGTGCGCTTCTAGACCAACAACAACGCAATCAAGAGCAGCAAAAGGATCAAGAACCACAGCAGGGCGAGGATCAAGGATATATCACACATGTTCCCAACGCAGACGGCGGCTTAAGGGGCACTTCGTATACAGGAGATACGGTCGAATCAGCACCCTCTTTGCTTGTCCCAGCTTTAGACTCCAGCAAGTGGGATACACGATACCATTCGCTCCCAAGTCTGATCTCCCGGTCGGAACATGCTCAAATCGCGGAGAAAATTGACGGATTTGCTGAAAAGCTCATGGTAAAAAGCTGTTTCTCATGTTCGTTTCTACGCAAAGGTTCATGTCAAAAGAGTTCTTACTAACATATCACCCATGTTTCACGGAACACGTGCCCAACTTAGAGATTCACGGATTTGACCCCCCTCACCACCAAACTCTCGAAACCAATACGCCCGATCTGGTTGACGCCACAAAGTTTCCTCTTCAAAGACGACCCACCAGACTATAGCCAGGTCGGTTTCTTCCCCGTCATTTGCCTGAGCGCTTCGCGCGTGGTTTCTGAGGGCATGGAGGAGCAGGACGGGTACTTGTATGTGCAAGGATCTGGCGACGACGAAGAAATGTGGTCCAAGGGCCTTCGACCAGACCTGTTTTGGGAAAACGTGGATTGGCTGCTTGAAGACGGAGTTACACCCGCTGAGTGTGAGGATCGGGCCAAGCAAGTGGTTTTGCAGGCCAAAAAGAAACAACTGGAGCAGTCTCAGCATGATCCCTCTGTGTCCAAGGCCAAGGGTGGAAAGCACAAAGGCGAGAATACTGGGCATGTTGTTTTCACGCCGTCCATGGAGCTCTGTTCCGAGATCAAGTCAAGCCCCATCTGGATCGGAAACAACGCGAGCGGTAGGATCCCGGATAGCTGGGAAGCAGGATTCGATATGGTGATCAACTGTGGCGCCGAGATTCAGAGAGACCCACTGTTTGAGCAAGGATCGGGACATGTGGTCGAATTGGGAGGAGTAGGCCAAGGAGGCGCCCAGGCCACGCTCTGTGTACTGCAGAAACACCAGTGGGTGTCAATTTCGTCCACGCCATCAACTGAAGAAAAAACTGACAGCTCTCAACAAACCTTGCCGCTGAGGAGAGAGGGCGATCGGGATCACTTTTATTTGCACTTGCCGATCGCCGAGGGCAAAAAGGGCCAGCACCAGCTGCTGACCATGATCCCCATCGCGATCCAGGCCGTGAATGAGATGTACAGCCGCAGAGAAAGTTCGTCACAGGAGGGATCGTCACCCAAACGGATATTAATCCATTGCCAGCAAGGGATGGATCGATCGGTCGGAGTCAGTTTGTCGCTGCTGGTGGCCTGTTTCGATCAGGATGGAGGTCAGTTCCGGGCTCGGGCTGGATCTCTTGCCGGGATGACCGCGACCAAGGAAATGATCCAGAAGCGCCTCTTCCAGATCATGTCCCACCGCCTCGCCGCCCGACCATCCCGCGCGACACTGAAGATTGTCAACACGTTCTTCATGAGTCCGAGCGATCCTCCTCCTGCGAAGTACAAGCAATAAAAAAAAAGACATTTTTCTGATCCTTTGTTTTTTCTCCGCTTGACTCTGCCCGTTTTTTATTTGGTCAAAAGACGATCGGCGGGAGTCTGAACAGACCTACTCGAAGATCCACACTCTGGAAGCCTGGGACACCGTTGTTGGCTCGCTCAACCAAGATCGTCGCCACCTTCTGGATTCCGCCCATCGTCACCTGTGGTGTCGAGTGGATCCCGAGCTGCTGCAGCGTCAGACACTGGCCCACCATCGCCAAAAGGTGCTTGTCACTCAGGTACCACACACCCTCCAGATGCAGCGTCCGTAACCGCGTCAACTTTCCAATCGCTTCCGTCACCATGTCGTTGTCCGGCGACGTGTACTGGTGGGTCTCGTACGGGTAATGCCGCAGGATGAGGGTCTCGACGGTGGGGAAGTACTTTGGCAGGGTCTCAAACTCGAGCTGCACAAGCGCCTTGCCCCGGATCGCGAGCGTGCGCAGGCACCGGAACGGGTGCTGGAACATTAAGGCCCGGTGGCGGGGCCGTGGCTCGTACATAGACAACACCAGTGAAAAGGACTCGAGCTGCTCGCCAAAGGCTTCACACACGTGGTCCACCACCGAGCGGCTGTCGTGTGTAGTGTCTTTTAGGGTCAGATGCCGCAGCTTTTTCAGAGCTGGTACCATATCGTCAGGGGACCCGAAGAAGAAGGGTTGGTAGGGCGTGTTTGGTGAGACAGGTGATAGTGGCAACGATGCTTGCAGCGCTGCCTGCTTCTTTGTGGCTGCCTCGATCCTTCTCTTGTTCTCTGCAAACCATCGGAACTGGTTGGGTTTGTTGGTGGTGACTTCCAGCTCTTCTAGATTCTTGAACCGGGCCAAGTCCTCAAACGAATTCTCGTCCGTGGTGAAGTCTTGCAGGTGGGTAATCTTGAGCACCCTGAGACTCTGATGCTGGCTCGCCCCCATCTTAGAGATACATTCGTAGCCGCGGGTGCCTGCATCGACAATCAGCTCCAGTGTATCTAGCCGATCCATCAACGCCAGCGTCGAATAGAACTTGGAGGGGAGCATGGCCTGGGTCTGGACCGAGAGTTCTCGAAGAGTGTCGCGATGACAACCATAATGGATCGTGGACACAACTCGCTCGAGAGTCATCCAGTCCGCTGGATTCTCACTCATGTTGTAAACTTCCAAGCGCCGTAATGTTGAGAGCATGTGAAATGTGAAGCAATAGGGCCTGGTGGTTGTGTCCAGTAATCTTTGTCCTTGGATGCTCATGTTCCTTCTGTCATTGCTCTCGCTGTCGATCGCTGAATCGGCATTTCCTTGAATTAAAGCCTGTTGTTGTGCATGTAAGTGTTGTTGTCTCAGTGTCCTCGAGGGCCGAGTCCTGTCCCGAGGTATTCGCTCGTGGGTTAGCTGGAAAGTCTTGAGTCGATGAGCAGGTATTCGGAGGGTGCGGATCGTATCTGGATGCTTTGCCAATAATCCTCGCTGCATGTAGTCCAGCACACCTCGGTGGGCGATTGGCGGTCGGAAGCAGTCCCCGAAGCTGAGATCGAATACTTTGGAACCACGACTGGGCACCTTCTGGAGATCCAGGACTTGGAGGTGAGACAGGTAACAGTCTGTTGTCCACTGGATCGCCTTCTTGGTGTCCAGATCGACTCGTTGTCGGGCAACCAGGATTCCGTGAAAGTATCGAGAGATGTCTGGGTGTCGTTCACAGAGCTCTGGCAAGATGGTGGCGAAGAGGGTCCGCAAGAGTTGGTGCTCACGCCTTTTGATTTCCCAGGGCAGGTCGAACTCCAGGCGCTTTTTGTAGTCCAGGAACTGCCGCGAAGCTTCGTCATCGATCCAGACGGCGCCATTTTCGGAGATCCCTGATTTAAGGACCTTGGGGACTATATAGGCAGGTTGTGACACGAGATGGGGTATGGGTTGCATGGTGTCCCGAGCCAGGATGTCGGTCAGGCGCTTGAACGGGTCTCTGTAGAGGCAAGGCACGGCGAGGAAGAAACACGCTCTGCTGACGCGGAGGAGAGTGACCAGGGTGGCGGTATCCGAGTCGAGGTGAAGGACGATTCGTTCGAGGCACTCTTGTGGGAGTTTGCTCCATGGCGATGAAGAGGGTAGTACGTAATCAGTCAGGCCATGATTTGAGGTGTCGTTCCGCTTGTCCATGGCGCCTCGGAAAGTGTGTGTTGGAGTGTGGTGGTATTCGAGTAAATGGAGGTAGAGAGCGGAGAGTAGAGAGTGAAAGAGAAGAGTGGAGATTGGGGGAGGGAGGAAGAGGAAGGATGGTCCGAGGGAGATGGATGTGAAAGTAAAAAAAAAAGAGGAAAGAAAGGAAATATAGGGCGTGACCCTCTTTTTCTCTCACTCAAACTTTTAATTTCTCCTTTGGTCAATGGTCGGGGTGAGTGAGTGTGCTCTCAACCATCATCATTTTCAGCTCGACCCCACTCCACTCAAACCAACCAACCAACCAACACAAAAATCTGTCCTTCGCCCATCCATCCCACCCATCCTCTGTCCGCTATCTTCTCTCCGTCTGGGCTGCGTGGGCAATTGATGATGACCCGGGCTCACCATTTCCAACGCCCCTCTCTCTTTCTGTCTCTCTCACTCTCTGTGAGGAGAGAAGATTGAGAGAAGACGAGTGGAGTGGGGTAGAGAGACATTGGGCGTGGTCATGCATTAATGCACTGTGCATTCAAGAGTGCCGAGGAGAGACAGTGCCATCCATTGATATGCATGCATGGGGCTAATGGCTAATGGCCCATGGTCCACGGCCCATGAGCCATCGAATAATGAGCCTTGAATCATATTTGTAGGAGGAAAGATCCATTCGGCGTGTGCCACTTGTGCCGTGTGCCTGCTGCATAGCTGCATAGCTGCATAGCTGCATGGAAACAAGTTAAACAACAACAAAAAAAAACAAGATGGAGCGAAAGAAAGATACAAGATGGCGTGCATTAGAGGAAGAGGGGGTCACTGAGTCGAGAGAGCAAAAAACAAGTACATGTTCATGTTCTTGTATAATTCATGAAATACGAGAGATGGATCAAACCACACACACAAACAGGACCAAGTCATGTTGTCTTTTCCTATCTTCTCATACCTTCTCATACGAAAAATAGCTAGTCGCCGTAGAACGTAGAACATGGTCCCCCATTATCTCACGGACGTCATAAAGACATTAAAGCACGGTGATGAGAACCCTTCCTTGGCTGTATCTCGCCCACGACTTATGTAACTCAATGGGCGGCCACAAAGAAAGTATTCGCACATCTTTTGTCCCCTTTCTTCCCTTTCTCCCTTTTGTTACAAATTCACCTTTCTTTTTTTCTTTCCTTCTCTCCTGTCCTCAATGATCCTAATGGCCCTATCGTGCAGCAAAGGAACAAAGAAAACAAACCTCATCTCGTTGCACTTTGCTCGTTTACTGCCGAGGCCCCATTCTCTTTCGGTAGTCGATCTATGGCTTACATGACAACCTCGATTTAGTATCGGATTGTTCTCTCTTCTTTTCTGTCTGTTGTTGTTTTCGCTACTCTTCACTTTTGTCTTCCTCACAACAAATATAGTCCAACGCAACATCCGCGAGTGTATTCCACTCTCTACACTGGCAAAGTTCATCAGAGTTCAGAATACTTGCGATACACCCGCTCTCGCATAATTTCATAGAGTAACAAGGCAATATGGCCAAACTCAATCGTGAAATGGGACTGTCCAAGGGCTCCATCTTGCTGTCCATTGGCGTAGCTCTAGTCCTCATCCTATTATCGGCATCCACACCGTCCGTGACCCAGAGCCAGAGCAACGATGCAACCCAGGGCTTCCACGACAAGGCCCGAATCATCCGCAACCAGCCCGAATACGAGTACTGCGACTCGATCGAGTTCTCCTCCCCAGAACTTTTTTTTTTTTTTTTTTTTTTTTTTTTGCCGCCTCCGCCGTGACACTTTTTTCTGCCGGTCCTTCGCCTTCCTCTGCCATATCCGGTGCATGCAGCGCGGCGACCCATGCAACCCCAACAATGTCAACATCAACACCATTGACGGCACCTACACCGTCGAGATCAATCGCTGCGCCCATGTCCCACACACGACCACCAACAGAGTCCTGTGCATGTGCAACAATGGTATCGATCTGACTGTCGAAATCGACTATGCCCTCGAAGGTGTGGTCGGCATTGCTGCCGTGGACGGTGACAAAACCGACACGGGTGAGGCCGGCAAGATCCGCGAGATGGCTTACGTGGCGACCAAGGCCGTGACCACGACCGAGACCGAGACCCAGACTGAGGCGAGCACGAGCACCGAGACCAAGACCGAAACCAGGATCGAGACCAGGACCAGGACCGTGACCGCCACGATCACAGACACGGCCACGATCACGGAGGCCTGTACAGACACCAAAACGATCACACGATGGTCACCTGGATGCCCGAATGGCCCTGTGCGCAACCGACCCCGATCGACGGGTCCTTTGAAGGTCCGGACGACGTTGGCCGCAAAGGCGCCGTTAACGCTGGTCCGGCGCTGGTCAAGCCGAACGAGGACAGAGTGGAGTCATCAGAGGACAAGACTTCACAGGAGGACAAGGCTTCTCCAAAGGTTAAAGCTGCCCCAAAGACGACAGAGGAGAAGCCTTTGCTTGAGCAATGGGATGAGCAAGACTATGACGAGGAAGACGAGGTTGAGGGCTATGAAGATGACGACAATGAGGACGAGTACGATGAGGAGGAGGAGGAGGAGGAGGCTATGGATGAGGCAGACGAGGAGGACGAGTGGACCGATGACGTGATGGATCCGGTGGTGAACGTGAACGCGAACAACTTTGCGTCCTTGGAACATTCATCGTCGCGAGGTGGATAGACATAAGGAGAGAGCGGGCATGTAGCCCCATATATAGGTTGGGAAGAAGGCCAAGTGCCAAAAGATAAGGAAGAAGGCCAACAAGGACAAGAAGGTCGCCAAGGACGGAAAGAACTAGGATCACAAGGACAAAGGCAAAAGCGACCAACAGCGCCCTCTGGGCAATAAGGTCAAGCGGTCCAGAAGAAGAGGTAGCCAAGGTTGAGTAGAAAGACACGAGTCCCACCGCCTCAAAAACAAGTAATGCATAATCACATACTCAATCACCTCTCTGTCGTGGGAAATATGCAACGCCCTCATTATTAGCGCCGAATGTGCCCATATTAGTGCGCTCATGCACCTTTGCATGTCCAACCTCCCTCGTTGACCATCCGCTTTTGGTTTTTCGCACGTTTTTTAGAGTCGATTAATGAATTATTTAATTATGGGGCTAATATCAACGAAGAAATGGTGAGAAGTGAGGCTCAACGAGAACCAATACTATTTAAAAGGTGGCGTCGAGATTCCTGAACCTCCAGGCAAAGAATGCTGTCAGAATGAACATCATCGAAGCCTGTGCTGCATAGAGGTACACAAAGTTGGGGTCGTTGGACCAGATGGCCAGGATCATTCCGATCAACGAGCCGAAAGCGTTGGTGGCCAAGAATATTGACATGACCACAGACTTGAGCTCGACAGTTGCAGAGCGGAAGGCAAACTCGAGACCGGTGGCCGAGGCAAAGATCTCAGAAATTCCGATAAAGATGTAGGCGGGCAGCTGGGTCCAGATCGAGATCTCGTTGATGGCATCCTTGATCTCCTCGGGCATAACAACCGTACCGCCAGAGGGGGTGTTTCCGGTAAAGTTGTAGTATGGGGGGGACTGGTACACAAAGTGCTGGAGAACGGTAACATAGATGAAGCAGCACGAGACGATCACAAATCCGGTGGTGATACGGGCAATGGGTCCCAACTTGAAACCGGCCTTGCGGAGGATGGGGAAGATGACGATGTCAAAGATGGGGATAAAAATAACAATGACCAACGAGTTGACAAACGACAACATCTCAGGGGTGAGCCAGCTTGGACGGCTCATGTTGATACCCATGTTCACAAAGTTATCGCTCATGTTGTTGTACAAGGCCCAATACATGGGGTAAATCATGAAGACCTTGCAGGCGTGGTAGGTGCGCTCAATGTCTTCCACAAACTGGTTGTTCCACTCGTGGGTGCCGTCGACCTCGGCTAGGGCAGCTTGGGTCCAGTGGGTACCAGCGGGGCGGTTGCTGCGATGGCGGAAGGCGTAGGCGATGCAGCGGTAGGTCTTGCCCAGAATCGAGCCGTTGGGAGGGCGGTCATAGTACTTGGTGCGGCCGGCGGAAAAGACGGTAATACCGATTACAAAGACGATAACCGGGATCATGAAGGCATACGACCAGTTTTTCTGCGAGATGGGAGGCGTAATACCCTGACCGAGAAGACCTCCAATGTTGATGGCCATGTAAAAGTAACGGAAGATACGTTCGACGGTGACAGCGTGGTTGATGGTGAGTCCGGACTTTGTAGGGTGGGCGTAGTCTTCGGTGGGGACCTGCTCGGCGGCAAAGGCAGACACGTTGGACTTGATACCTCCGGTACCCAAGGCCATGAAGATATAAATGGCCACGATGAACATGGGCTTTGCCGCAGTGTCTATAAGACTGTCGATGGACGAGACAGTGAGGACGATCAGACCGATGGTGTAGAGGATGGCAAAGATCAGAACAGTCTTGAACTTTCCGAGCCACTTGTCGGCGACGATCGCACCGAAGATGGTGGTGGCATAGGAAAAGAATTGGAATCCGCGGTTGATGGCCGTGGCGCTGCCCTTCTCGAGCCTAAGACGATCAATCATGTAGCGCTGGAACAGCATGGATGCACCATAGAATGCGAAACGCTCACACAACTCGGCTATTCGAGGAGGAAAGGAAAAAAACGAGCACTTTAATTAGTATGTAGCTGCGTGTTGTTGGAATAGTTTATTGGCCCTGTAGTACTTACTGACGATGATGAGCCAGGAGGCAAGAGGGATGGGTCCAGCGACTTGGATGTTGGCGGCCAGCTCGTCTTCGGAAAACTCCGTCTCCTTCATGGAGTGGGGTTTGATATCACCCTGGGCCTTTTCGTGGTCAACGTCAGACATGGGTTAGTTAGTGTAGTATGTGTGATGGTTGGGGAGGTGGAGGGCGTGATGGATCGGAGGAGATGGTTAAGGATGAGGAATGAGGAGGATTAGGATCGGTCAGTAACAAGTAGAGAAGGAGAGAGAGAGGTGAAGAGAACAAGAAAAAGAAGAAAGAAGGTGGAACACGGGTGCTTTTATGTATGTTCTCAAGGAGTTCCCCCTGGATTGGCGAGTGGGGTGTGAGGGTTGAGGCGAAAGGGCAAGGAAGCGGGGATGCTGCTTTGATGGTCGTGTGAAGAGTGAATCAATCATGCTCGATTGAAGTCATTGAGCGGCCAAAAGTGGAGGCGGAGGAGACTCTCGAAGAGAGAGAGAGAGAGAGAGTATGTGTTTGTGTGAAGGTGGGATGAGACAACGTGTGATAGAGTATGAGCATTGGAAGGCTTCCTGCCTTGTCGCCTTGTCTCTTTGTTCAAACTCGCCGGTCAAAAATGCACACCCCGCATGTGCATCACTGCATGTCGGCATACTAAAACGATATAACAAAAGCGAAAACAAACGATGAGACGATTGAATAGTCGAGATAGTGTCGATGCAAAGGAAGCAGGTAGCTCTGAATGGGGAATGATAATGCTGATGGCGTTGCACGAGGACGGACTCTAAACCGTTCAAGCATCGAATCCGGGTCTGATGAATCCACCTATGGGATGGACTTCCTGCTTGGACCCACAAACACACTCACACTCACACCTCTCTTTCTGAGACTCTCTCTGTGCCCTCTTTCCCCATCTCATCCCTGCCAGCCGTGCATTTCACTCGCCCTATGATCCAATCCGAGAGCATTACACTAGCCGGACACAATAATACACAGTACATAGTGCACTTTTTTCGTTTGTTTGGGCCAATATGATTGCCTTATTAAGATCCGACGGGTGTCCAACCCTCTCTTCACTCTGTTAGTCGTTGTAACCTTAACTCGCATTCATAAACAAACATTACAGACATCGCGATGAAGCTGATTAGGGCACACGAAGTACATGTCCTTGGTCCAACAGTGGCTGTATGTGGGCTACATTGCTACGCTTTACTGCGGGCATTCGTATTGTGCCCCTGTCCAAATCATTACAAAAACCACAACCGCGGCAGCGCACTAAACTAGTTTAGCCTCGGTAATGTTCCCAGCGCCTTCCACTGTGATAAATGTTGCAGATATTTGTTTATATTTTTTGTTGGTGTATGTGCCATCCTTAGCCATCCATAGTAAAAAACAATGCGACTAGATCGCATCACGAGGAGTTTCCTTTTTCTTTCTTGCCTTTGCCTTTTGTCCTTGGTTATTCTTGGACAGTAGCCGAATAGCCCGTTTCGTGTCCATGGGCCGAAACTAGGGGATTAGGAAGAGGCAGGTGATGGATCATTCTTGCGCCACTGCCTCCCAAGGCTCCATTTGCTCCTTGCAGTTCACTGGACGAGAGGATCAGTGTCGAGTAGTTATACTTTCGGAATTGCAACCTGTTCGCAGAGACATATGCCAAAGATCGGTATTATCTTGCCTGATGAAGCGAGATGTACTTTCTTTCTCTGATGTCTGTGGGTGGGAACATGAGGAGACAATCGTATTGGATGCGCCCATGGATACCTTCATGCACGAGAGAGTCGATAAAGGAGGGAGGAGGCAGGATGCGAGAAGAGAGACGATCGACAAAAGGGCGAAACGCTTTTTTAATCCCTCTCTGTCCTGTGTTCTCTGTTGCCATGCATACATCAACTTTTTCTCGAGCATCTATCCCGTTCAAAAGTGGAAAATGTCAGAAAAACAAAACAACGAGACTAGTGCCTTTTTAGGAAACATTTCTTTACTTCATGTTTTCTGCGCCCGGTGAGAAAAGAACAAAGAGAACCGAGGCACAAAGAATGAAAAAAGACGATTTCGTGTTCAAGATGTCAAAGAGCAGATGACTAAGAGAGAGATAGACAGAAAGAACCGATAATGCAACCAAAGGCGTTCTCGGGATATTATCTCTCTTCATCCCGAGTATGCATTTGTGTCGGCGTTTTATGTTTCTCTGACGGGTCCAAAGAGAGAGAGAGACAGAGAGAGAGAGAGAGACAGAGGAAACCCGCTTGCGATGTATTCCTTGGATGCAGGCAGTTTCTTTCTTGTCCTTTGTTCTTGTTCGCTTGAATTATTATTCAAGAAAATACGCTTGATTGTCCTTTTTTGTTTCTGGCGCTATGGTTCAGACTTGGTGCCCACTCCCAGTCTCAGAGAAAGTCCAACTCTGTCACGGAGGGAAAAAAAAAAAAAAAAAAAAGCGCGCAACTCAATTCTTGGCGTCGAAGCCCGAAGAAACACTAAAACCAGAATAAGGTTGTTTGGCCATCCTGTCATGCCATGGCCAGGTTAGTTTCCATCCCGCCACGTCTAATGTTCTGGTATTTCCATGTGTTCACGAACATGGCCTGTCGGATCGCCAACCTGCACTGTCAAGGTTAAGAACCCATTTGGTTCGCTCACGAATATACCTACATGCCTACATACCTCCATATGTAGCTCCATTCGATTCGGATAGACCGCATTTTGTGTGCGACGGAACCTTGTTCATCGTCTCCATCCTGAGGCATCTTTGTGCAGATCTCGGAAAATATTCTGCATACTTACATTAAACGATCCAGTGCCAATGTTAATTGCTCGTTGATGTTGTCCAATACCCAGTGTTGCTCCTTGTCAGCTGCCCAATATCAAAGTCCATACCCCGATCCGCCGAACTCGAAAACACGCGAACAAGATCCATCCTATCTTTGGATGAGACGCCTTCTTGACGGATGGATTTTTTTCCAGAACCAAAGAGAGTTGAGGATACACACACAAGCAAGCCTTTTTTGTCTCGTTTCTCCTGGGTCAACAGCGGATCTGGTAGGGCCCCGCATGCAGTACCATAGTCTTTTTGTTTCTGCTTCGGTTTGCGTCTGTGTCTGTGTCTAAGTCTGTGTTTGTGGCGTTGCTTTTGTTGTTTTTATTGTTTACAAACATTTGGGCACCTGTCGCGCTAGGTCTAACCTTAAGACGCAGATAGCCAACTATAGGCGAAGATTCCAATTGTGAAGAACTATCAAATCCATAATTTCACAGCTCCTCTTCAAATCTCATCTAGGACCAGCACCTGTGGAATATTGGGTCCCCGAAAACTTTGCCCAACCTTCCATGGTCGTTTCAGGCTATTTGGCCACAGAGACTCTACGATCTTTATGTCGGTGAATTTCTCGATTGCAATAACCTTCGATTGCGATTCGAGAACTACGAAAAGCGATCATGCCATCGACACAGGGATTGGGGAGTCCACCACAAAGCCATTTTGGGTTGGGAAAGGATACGCACGTGCAATGATCCATTTCGACCTTACCGATAAAATATTTTCGTGGGCATGGGACAGGATGGGTGAATGAGGCCCTATTATGATCCACCCAATGTTTCCATGCGGAGTTGACAAATTCACCTTTTCTAAAGAGCACACGTTCGAGAACTTGGGATGAAGGAAACAAAAACAGAGGGAGAGAGAGAGGGCTTGCAAGATGAGAATATGAGCAACGAGGAAGAAGGAAGAAGGAACAAATAACCCGATATCAGCTAATAATGAGTGGCTCGAGCCACCAAATCACACCATTCGGCCCTTTTGGCCTAATGTTTGTATTCGCTCTACATTGTCAACAAACACAAAGCCCAGACTCACTGTTACACACCCCTAGAGCGTGCCCTATTTTTTTTTATGTCTACGAGTCGGTAACTAAGCTTATGCTCGATGAACGTACTCGTGTTATTTTGCTAGTACGAAAGAAATGACTGAGCGGTGAATGGATCGGATTTTCAGGGGGCGAAAAGTTCCCTACATATCCGCCGCAACAGTTTAGATCAGGTACTGAAACTCGTATCCTTGATGGAGCCATTCGGTGCACTTGGTTATTCGTGGTGTGAACTAGTGTGCGAAGGGTGCTCTACCTAGGAGCGAGACTCAGTTACTTCCAGTGTGGCGAGTTCGCTTTTTCAAGGACAGCTAGGCAATGGCGCCTTTAAGAAATGAGGTCTTTGGTGTCAAGAGTGGCGAATACTCCAAGAACCTTGGGGCCATTAGGGTCTGGGCAGTCTGGACGTCCATGGACTAGATCCGATCAGATTAAGGTCTGAGTGTTAAGAAGTTTGGAGGCTCTCAATGAAATGCCATTCGACGACCGTTGTCGATGTGATTGTGGGCGATTGTGGAGTAGGAGTAGGGGTGAAGGAATAGAGGTGTCGTGCCGTGGATGGTCGCGCAAAAGCCATTGGCCATGGAATTTAAGAAAAGAAAGGTAAAAATATTTTCGAAGAGTCGGAGCTGGGATGTGCCAATGCACCACAGACGAGACTGCGAAATGGGATGTTTCTTTGCGAGAATGGCGTTATCTGATAGAGAAATAAGCACCACGGACTGCTCTTGCTCTTTACATATTCCTTGCTTGCCACTACTTTGCTGCCAAGGTACGAGTGCTAGTACTTGCAATCCCAGGGGTGCCGTTTGGCCAGCAAACATAATTTTGCGCATGTTAAGCCACCCACTCACCTTCGCAAGGAAATTGTCCCACGGCGACAGTGCGCATTTGTTTTAGACAAATTTGCCTTTGTTTGTGCTGTGTACAACGTGAATCAGTCCCAAATAAGAGAAAATAAAAAATAAAAACTCCGGCATGCACTTCTCTCTTTCCTTTCAGCGAATGCCGTTGCTCGTAATGAACCCTGACAAATGGCGTGCTTGACTGTCTTCAGAGTCCACGGTGCTAGCACGGCACTCTGCTACTAGCCAAGTCGTCATATCCGCCTGCCTATTGGCCCACCGCGAACACTGCGGCCATGTCGCCCCTGAGGTCTTTAGGCCTTTTTTTTCACTTTCCACCGTGTTTGTTATCTTTTCTCATCGTCGTCTGAAATATGAAACTCGCACCGTTTGGTCGTTGACAAAGAAAACCATCGTTCTCGATCCGTGTATAAAAAGGACAGACTCATCGCCGATCCTTTTTTTTGTTTCTTCGAGCACTCAGTTTAGTTGATCATTCACCACACAGCCAAGTCTTGGTCTGCACCCATTGCCCCTTTCTCCGTCCGTTGTCCCTTGCCCACCTCACTCTTCTGACACCCCCCCACCCTTTCCACTCCCCACCCCCCACCTTCTAACACACACATACACATACACGTACACACGTACAAACACACATATATCATGTCCAAGTCAGAAACCAAATCTGAGTACCTTAAGGAGGTCAGTGTCGCCGATGTGGAGTCTGTCTCCAGCGGCTCCTTCGAGGGCGACGCTTACGCCAACGCCCCTCAGGGAAAGGCCTCCAACTTCCAGGCCTACTTCAATGTTGTCAGTGTCCTGGCTGGCGCTGGTACCCTTGGTCTCCCAGCCGCTCTTCGTGATGCTGGTTGGGTTGGCCTTGCTATCCTTGCCCTTGCCTGCGCCATGGCTATCTATGCCAACCAGAAGCTGATCCAGTGCTTGTACTATGATGGGTAAGAGCTGAACCAAAATGAGATCGACCCACTCCTGATTATACTTGGCCACGATCCAAAAGTATTTACATTGAATTTTCATCTTTGTCTTTCTATCAGCAAGAACCGCTTGCGAGAGTACCCCGATGTTGCCGCTGCCGCCTTTGGCTTGCCCGGCCGCATCCTAGTCACCTTCTTCTACAACTCTATCGCGTTGGGTGGACCCGTCCTTTACTTGATTTTGACCGGAACCAACATTCACGATTTGGCCTCCTCTGTTGGCAGCACCATCACCCTGAAGCAGTGGATCATGATCGCAGCTGCCGTTATGACGGTTCCCATCATCATTACCAAGACCATGCGCGAAGTCGCCGCATTGTCCATTTTCGGAGCTCTTGCTACGACAGTCGTTGTCTTCGTTGTGGTTGTGGCCTCCATTGTCGACTCCAAGAACTTTGATACCATTCTCAAACCCGACGGCAGCATCGGTCCTGTTGAGCATGTAGCTGCTATCCCTCGCAATCTGCCCATTTCCCTCGCCACTTTCGCTTTCTCATATGGTGGAAACGTCATCTTCCCTCACGTCGAGGAGTCCATGAAGAACAAGCGTGCCTGGAACAAGATCATCCTCTGGGGCATTCTCACCGTCACCGCTCTTTATTTCCTCTGCGCCGCCACCGGATACGCCGTTTACGGTGATGGCGTCCTGTCACCCATCTATCTCAACCTTCCTGGAGGCACCACTCGCACCATCTCTACTATTATTATCACCTTGCACGTCCTGCTCGCCATTCCTTTGTTCTTGACTACCTTCAACTTGCAGATCGAACGCGCCCTCAAGCTGGAGCACCGCGGGCTGTCCAAGCGTGCCGAGTGGGGCTACCGCGCCATCGTCCGCACCTTGTCCATGATCCTGGTTGCCACCATTTGCTCTGTTCTTCCCTTACTTTGGACAGATGATGTCCTTGCTCGGTGCCTTGTCCGATGGCATGTTGACATTTGTCTTCCCTGTGCTCTTCTACCTCAAGTTGTACGGCATCCACAAGGTTGGCAAGATCGAGTTGGCTGTCATGATCCTGATCGTTATCATTGGTATTGCCGGTTCTGCCATTGGAACCGTCGATGCTGTCAAAGAGCTTGCCAAGGCCTACCGCGGCGAGAACTAAACAAGTTGGGTTGATGACAACTCAAGTGATAACGAGACTTCAACACGTCTCAACATACCCCACATTTCACCTTCTGTGTAGTTATAATCCTTTCCTCTTATGCCATCATCTCAACATGATACCTCGCTTAATCGCATCGTATAGCATTTCCATAGATCGCATTCTTCTGTACAATAATAATAATCCATTGAAAATTCATCGTTGCCCAACTGTTCGCCTTTGTAATGTGCATCTTGACTTCCAGTCTCTGTCTCCGCAAGGTTTTTTTGTGTTTGCCTATTGTGGCTACACGCGGCACGGACAAACTGGCAAATGGCAGCGGATACCACAAAAGTGCCAAGGAGCCATCGAGTTAACGTTGTTTAATAACTGTGTGTGCAATTGGATTGGGATATCGTCCCAAAGCGAACAGACCCAACAGGCCCTCTTGGCCTTGTTCCTTGTTGTGCATCGATGTGGATCCCATGTGATCAGAGCAAGCAATCACTTTGCCCTTCCTTCAGCCGGTGGTTGAATGAGCCGATGTTCGTCCTCTTTATATATCACCTTCCACTTCCATCTCCATCTCCATCTCCTTCCATCTCCTCCATTTCTCATTCCGCACCTCGCTCACTCGTCTCTCATCCTTCATCCCACATCATAAAAAACTCAAATGCCCGAGCTCCACAAGAACCCTACTGTTGAAGACGACCTTGACGACGACTTTCTGGACGGTAAACTATTCTCGCCAAAGACTCAACTCCGTCAACCAAAAACAAAAATTGGTGGCGAACGTAGCCCTGGCATCGCTAATGTTTCGCTCTTGGCGTGTGTCGTGGACATGTCTCTTTACAAACTAACACTCTTCCCGTATGTCTTCGCCCTTTATCAAAATCTAGGTGCCCTCGACGGCTTCACTGCCGCCAAGCCTGCCACACCCGTTAAGCCCACATCGACCAAGAAGGCCGAGGGCGCAAAATCATCCAAGACCGACAACCCAGCCAGAACACCCGAAGCGCTCCTGCTGAACCCAGAACTGAACGACGACGACGACGACAACGATATTGATGTCTCAACAGATACCGAGTTCCAAAAGTCAATGGCCATGGGCATGGAGGAGCTGATGCGCGAGATGAGCTCTAACAGTGAGCTGCAAAAGACATTCGAGGAGATGTTCAAGGGCATGGACCAGGATCTGGAAAAGAAAGGTAGCGTACCAACGGAAGGATCTCCAACTCAGGCCAAGGCTCCCGAGGCCGCTGGCAGTTTCCAGGATAGGATCGCAAAAACCATGGACAAGCTTAAAGACAGCTCGGAACAAGTCGAGGTAAGAACGACGGAACATGTACTTTTTTCTGTCTTCATTTTTGTTAGGTTTGTCGTGGTTAAGACAGACTCGCCTTTTGTCTCTGAGCAGACGCATGATTCGTGTTGTTGGTTTTGATTGAGGTGACACGAGGAAGAGAGACTACTAGGATCGGGCTATTTGTTCACTTTGGTTTAACAGTTCATGGGCCATGTTTGTGCCCCACTGTTGCTTGGCTGGGCTCATTTTTTAGCTGCAGACCAAAAGAAACCCTCTCTTTTTTTTTTGCCAACAGGAACGGCCTGAGGGATGATGGCAAACAGCAAATGCAACCACCGATCGATGGACCGACAACCAACCGATACATATTTCGTTAGCAATGATCGTTTTTGAGGAACAGCTGGGCCTAACCGAAGCGAAAAGTAAGAAAGAAGGAGCACAATGAACGAGAAATTTATTTTCCGTCTTTGTCGTCATCTCACACAATAGGCTCAAGTCACCCAGGACTCTGAAGAGGCATTGATGGCCGAGATGATGAAGCAGATGGAGGGCATGGCCGAGGGAGGCGACTTCCAGAACGTGCTGGAGGGTATGATGGAGCAATTGATGTCCAAGGATATTCTCTACGAGCCAATGTTGGATCTGCAGGAAAAGGTAAATGTGGCACATATTCGCAGACCATCGAAAGACATAGTTAATCATTTGGTAGTGTACTAATGTTCCTCGTACGATGGCGGCTATAGTACCCTCAATGGCTCCAGGACAACAAGGGCAAGATATCTGAATCTGAATATGCTCGCTACGAGAAGCAATACGGATATGTCAAAGATATTATCGCTTTCTTTGACAAGCCGGAATTCGACGGCAAGAGCGATACCCAGGCAAAGAGCGTAATTGAGCTCATGCAGAACGTAAGTTTGTCAAGACAAAAAAAAAACACGTTATGGGTTCATTTTGGTGGCCATGCGTACGGCAATGTGTGCGGCAATGCATCAAGAAAACGAAATTGGAACACGATATTTAATTTTGTTTCTTTGTTCGAAATATAATCATAGATGCAAGACTGTGGCCAGCCACCTGCCGACATCCTGGACGAACTCGCCCCAGGCCTCGAAATGGGTGCTGGTAAATATTTAATTAATGGACATGGAACCCATGTGGTCCATTCGATTGGGTTATTTGTTTGTTATATGTCAAAAGTTCTGATCTCACTTTTTCGTTGTTTGTTCTTTTTTACATGTATGTATATATATATATTCCAGACGGTGTTCCTAAAATGCCAGATATGCCCGAGTGCAATATGCAGTAATGGTCTCCCCACGTTTGCCTCATCTAGGTGCGGATAATGCTTCTCCACAAAAAAGAAAGAAATACAAGGCGATTCTGGTCTGCGCGCAACCAAATGACCGACAACGAAGAGAAGACACGCAATATCGTCCGCAACTATGAACAGAACGTGGCCGTGGAAAAAAAACAAGATGAGAAGAAGCATGAGGGAGGAAAGGAACGAGATGGAGGAACGTGCACTCGCTCGCCCATTCCCCAGAGTACTGCAGTGCCAGTGATGGTCTTGTAATCATGCCCCCTTTTTTTCTCTTTGCATGGTTGTGCTGGATGGTAGTGTTGGTGGTGTTGGTCGTGGTTGCACATGGGTTGTGAATATCGATCCAAATGCAACATTTGGCTTTGTAGTGGCGAGGGTCGAGGTGTTTTTTTTCTCTTTCTATGTCGCGACGGTGGAGCAAAGCAGATTTTTTAGGCGACATAAGCCCCTTAATCGTGAACCCAGAGAGCAGCCAACTTTTTTTGTCTAAAAGGTCGCTCTCCATTTTCCACGCTTTGCTGTGCCCTCTTCTCCATTCCATTACACACCTGCCTCACTCCCTCACACACGCACATCCTCACCCTCACACATTTCATTCACAACATTAAACAGACACAGCATTGTTCCGCCCTTCAACATTGTCACCCTTTATTTTTTCGTCTTATTCTCTTCTTGGTCAGAGTGAAGCACACACCACCAAAAGGAATGAGCTCCGACCTCTTTCAGCAGAGCCAGGCCCACAGGCTCTACAGCCTGTACTTGTCCTACGAGGCCTCCCATTCCGCCAAGCACGAAGACCCCGAGGTGACTGTCCTTCCATATCCATATGCTTCTTTTCCTCTTGGGCTTGTGGGCGAGCTGGCTTGGATACTTGCGCAACTGCACGTCATTGACTCGGATAGGAACAAGAAGGGGTGGGGGGAGGGAGGAAGACGAATTGAACGGAGTATGTGTGAAGCTCTGGTGTCTGTGTCTGTGTCTGTGTGTGTGTGTCTGTGTCTGTGTGGTGTTTGATGGTAATACATGACGACAAGGGACAGATCAGCGGCAACAAGCAACAGCAACAACGGCAACAGGTGTATCGAAGAATTGCTATGTTTTTATTGACAATTTTTTTTCTCACTCTCGACCTCTATTTCTTGTCTGTTCTCCACAACTCTTGTCTCTCGATTCCTATTTGTCATAAACATATGCGTGTATATTTGCGGCCCTTTTTTTCTATTGGCATGTCCTTTTATGCGCCATCAATCTCTGGTGCCGTCGTGCGCGGACCCGCCTGGTCCCCCTCGTTCGCTTATGGGCTTTGGTTCCAACATGCTCGTCAATTGCTCTCTCGCAGTGCAAAGCCGTGCTTCAGAACTGCTTCCGGCTGATGGAGAAGGACTATGTGGTCGGTACTGTGGCAAACCACAATGGCCAACTCTGCCCCTCTTACCCCTCAGAGTTGGCCATCCTTGAGCAGGCCAGAGACCACATACTTCCTACCATATCCGGCACGCCCAATCGCGACCAACACAACACCGTACATCCATCACAACCGCCATCATTACGACCAAACGAACACCAACAACATCAAAGTCGCCCTACTCACTCGTCCTCTCCAACTCCATCGACTTCTCATTACTCTCCACCGCTCAACCCCACAAACAATATCGACACCACCTATTCTCGCTTCCATGGCACAGTTCAGGAGCCCCCTGTCACTGAGGAGGGCGACCAGAGCTTCGACTTGGGGGAGAGTGGAATGATGTCGTTCCAGGATATTAAACAAGAACTCGACATGATCAAATCACCACCCACCTCGAGGGTTCCCGAGCCTGCAAAACGGCATATCCTGCCCTCGTTTCACTTTCGTAGCCCCAGGCTGGACAAAGACAAGGACAAGGACAAAGGCAAGGTCAAGGACAAGAAAGAGAAGACGGCAAACGTCGCAATAAAGGAATTTGTGCCACCTACCTCAGAGGGGCTTCCTCAAAGTGATGTTCCTGATCCATACAAAGGTAAGAATATGTGGAGAATAGTGTGTGTGTGTGTGTGTGTGTGTGAGGTGCGTGTGAAAATTCAAGAGCTTTCGTGACTTTAGGTTGAAGGGAAAATCATTGAAGGGACAAGTGGTATCTAATGCAGCCTAGTTTTTTTTTTGAAACCGCCCCTCACAAATATCCATGGAGTAGTCAACGACACCCACGAGCTAGCCAAGCAGTTTGAGAAGTCGCACTTTGCACGTGTACGGGCACGGTTTGTTGTTCCCTGCATACTGGTCCGAGGGAAAAATATCTGCAGATCAGCCACGTTGTCCAACGAAGTCGAAGTCTTCATGCACAGCTTCAATCAAAAAATTAATGATCTGAACCAGCGGCGAAAAATGTTTCTTTACGGCACAGGAGAACGCAGGCAAGTTACATTTTTGGATGGATCGCCCTCTTCGCAAACTTTGCTTCCTTTCTTTAGTTCTTATGGAGGCTAATGGGGGACATACAAAATATCTTTGCCTGTTTAGTCCCGACAAGGAAGATCGGGAATCCTCGCTGGAAAAGCAGCGCGAGGAGGACATCGAGCTGTTACGTCAGTTGGGTGTATCGTACATCAATGACCTCATGGTAGAGAATCGGAAAGTCAAGTAAGTTCAAAGCCTTTGTTTTTACTGTTGCCGAGGAAATTGACTGTTCTTCGACTAAGTCGACCTTTTTGCTCGCTTTTGTAGATATGGTCTCAAAGTAACGTCGTCTGAAAAGGCCGACTCTTTTCGACGGTACTCCAACTTCAAGCTGGTGGCCACACCATACCCTGGAGTTGAGTTCTTTCAAAAGTTCAAAGCCAACAAGTATTCGGCGAGAAAACTGTGCTTTGACTGGTCCCAAAATTTTGCCGATGCCGAACTACAGTTGCCTCTCGGCCACACTGACAATTTGGGGATTCGTTGGCGGGACTACAAGAAATGGGACCTTAGTAAGCACTTTCCAACTGACGTGGTAGATTTTTTGTTATTTTGTCCGATGCGCAACCCTAACACAAACTCTGGTACCTGTTGATATTTTGTTAGTTGAGTTGACGCAGAATTACCTCCGCCTGTACTTGACACATATTGCCGATGGTACGGATGTGGACTTCTCGTCTCTACACCCCCAAGATCCGGCTAGATCTTCAAAAGGATTGCTCATTCACTGTATATCAGGTAAGAAGGAATGGCTGCCAAGCTGAAGAAGAAAATGGAAATGTTAAACTCACCTTGCCCTTATTTTGACAGGATGGGATCGCACACCACTGTTTATCTCTTTGCTAAGGATATCGCTGTGGGCTGATGGTGAAGCGCATCAGTCGTTAACAGCGGCCGAGATCTTGTACCTGACCATGGGCTATGACTGGTTCCTGTTCAAGTAAGTTTGGCGGATCAGTCAACTTTCTATTAAACGCGAGCACGCATGTGGCTAACGCCTTAACTTTGACCTATGTAGTCACCTATTAGCGGACCGAAGCCAGCGCGGCGAGGATATTTTTTATTTTTGCTTCTACTTTCTCAAGTTTATTTATGGAGAAGAGTTCTCTCTAAAGTCTGTGGCGAGTCTTGAGAAGACACATGAAGTTCAACGCCCCGTCAGCCGACAGCTCCTAGGACGCTCGCCTCTTCTCAAGGAAATTGGGAGAGTCAGGGATGGCGTCTTTCACTCAGGACCAGTGGACCTCGACCCTAACGCTCACGTCTGTGACGAATGCAGACAGTCTCGGAGGTTTACAGGAGACCCTGTTGGACGAGATGTGAACAACAGCCACGATGCAGCGTCATCCACCGATGGAAAGCCCTCGAGCTGGCAGCTGGTCTCCTTTGCCACGCCTCCAGGTCGCGATCGCCATGGTTCGCCACGGGCACCTTTCCTGCCTGGCGCCTCTAGGACGAACGGATCGCCTCTCAATGCCAATCGTAATCCTCCAGGACTATCAGAAGACCACAAGGCAACAGTCGAGGGATCCCTAGAGTCGCAACGCCACACATCAACTAGCCCTTTTACCCTTGCTGATGGCCGCTTCCGCCTCGGTTTGCAGCAGTTCAATGCAAGGAGGTCTTCATCGAGCAGCATCCCCGAAATATTAGCCGTAGCAGGAGCAGCCTCAGAACAGCCACATGAGTCTAAACGACAGACATTAACGACTGGATTCGAGTTTTCAAACGTTTCAACCTCGCCCAACCTGACAAGTCATGACAACCTCGGAAACAGTCTGGATGACTCGAAAGAGGAGCCGAGCTCAGAAAGACTGTCCACGCCAAGGAAGAGGGCATCGACTTTTGACGGAGGTCTTCTTTTATCCACAGGTACAGAGTCACTTGGCGCCACCCTTCCTAAGGAGGAAGAAGAAGATCTGACGAGCGGAGATGACGACGCAGACGAGGATGAAGCACATCCACCGCACGCCATCCACCCATCATCCACCCATCCTACCTCGAAATCAGCTCCACAACACGCCCGTCTAAACCAATATACCTGCCAAGTTTGTCATCAAATGTATGAGCCCTTGCCGGAGCCGGTTGGCCTTGAAGACCCAACATTAGCCCAAGACATTCCCAGAGTCACACCGGTCTCGAGGCCGAGTTCGGCACAACTGATGGAAGGCATCCATGGAACAAGCTCGATCTTCCACCACGACGACGACGACACCCATGATCATGCTTATCAAGCGACGACACAGAGGCGGAAAGTCAGTGAGTCTGATCGCGAAGAAGGAGTGTTCCAGCTCGACTTTGACGATCGTCCATCTTACCATGGTGTAGACACATTCAGCGGAGTGTCTGATTTCCGCCCAGAGCAGATTTCTTTACCAGGATCCGATTACCACGGGAGCAGTGGAAGCGACAGAGGCACGGACGACAGAGCGCTCGGAAACGATCTTCATGACGATGACGACGACGATGACGGCATCGAGTGCGACGGCAATGAGAGTTTTTGGGACGAAACATCGACCGTTGACTATGGCTATAACGGTAGTCCACTGAACGGGCTGGGGCTTGGACTCACGAAATGCAGTACAGAGTCGCTCCGTTCTACTGGCCTTGACGTGGTCGCTACACACTCTTCGGACCCAAGCCTTGAGGGTCTTAACCACGATATCGAAGATGAAGACGACTACGGGGATGATGATGATGATGCAGCAAGCATCTGTTCACAGAGAAGCGGACAAAAATCAGAGCACCACGACAATGACCACCTCTTTATGCCTTCGCTGAAGGGAGTGTTTTCTTCTTCAGACCGAAGACAGTTGCAATATGCAAACCATGGCGACGAATTCAACGGATCATGTGCGACAGGATATGCAGTTTCTGACCCAGGGATGGCGCATTCGTCAAATCCCTCAGGATCGTGCAATAGCGACGGAGCAAGACCTACATTGACACGTCGGCAAAAGCTGAGACAGCTTCGACGGTTGTTTATGGACATTCGCGGCGAGATTGGTGATGGATCACAGGCGTTGGCAGGAGGAAGCGTTGGTTCTCACGATAACTCGAAAAGTGGCATCGCGATCAAGGGACAGGACCAGGGACGCGATGGCGATGATAACGGCTCGTTCAAAGCAGAGTCGTTCTCAGAGGACCCATCTTTCCAATACAAATCGCCAATCGCAGCCTATGTGAACACCCACCATCGACAGATCCCAAAATCGGAGATGTACGATTATCAGCAGCCACAGTTTGCGCGCGTTGCCTCTCACCGGCCTTATGGTGATGCGCCTGGTGGTATCGTCTCACCGGTAGCGAGCCGTGATGGTTCAGGGAAGCACCCAGGACACCATGCGCACGGATTAGGAGTGCCACCGTCGAGTGGTAGAAAGAGTCCATTTGAATGGGCTGCAGCGGCAGCGTCTTCTGCGGCAGCTTCGATTACCTCTTCGGCAACAGGGATTGTTTCTGGAGGGTTTGGACATAACTCACCTCACGGCAATTCGAGTATGACCAAGCAAAGTCCAGTTCATTCCCTGTATGAGCAGTACCATCAGCAACATCAACAGCCACAGCCAAGGCGAGCATCACGGCCGTACCCATCGGGATCGTCCCACACTCTGCTTCCAGCGTATGTCCAGAGTCCCGTGTCAGGGACCACGACACCTATGGACGGCGAGTTCCCACTGTCGTCAGGCGAGCGCCATCATACCCTAGAAAGAGAAAGCCATCATCGAGCATCTGTGTCTCCGGCGACGACCTCCTCCACGACCTTGAATCCGAAGCATCGGCCAGGACCTGGTGCGAAAGACAAGGGCGGAGAATCAGGAGGGCGCTGGGACTGGTAAGTTCTTTATTTTTTATTTTGATATTTGCGTCCCTTTAGGAATGATGTGGCTACATCGTTGTAACGCCCTTATTCATGGATGTTTTGTTATTAGGATGCCTGGTATCTTTGTGTGAGATTAGAGAGGACGTAAAAAATAAATGTTTATAGAGCTGACTTGGTTGCTTTTCGCTTTCGTCTCTGATGCAGTCACACTATCCCCTTCTGTTCTTTTGAGTCTCTTCACATGCTCGTCACCCAGCCCGTAGGACTCCAACATTTTTGTGGGCCTTGGCCAGGCCCACCACGTTGGTGCCACCTTTGTGCATTGAAGCCATTTCACAACAGACCACTCTGAGGTCAAGCAGCCAAAGAGCAAACCCAGTCAACAGGGTGGCGAAGCGCTTAAGGGTATCTCAGTTGCAGTCTTTTTTTTTTTTTTGTGCTACTAGCATTGACATCTTCGAATCCATTCAACCTTCTCAAGTCCATTGATTCCCTCCTCACAATTCAGAACGAAGATGCCATACAGTACAAGTCCCGAGAGACCTCACGATCGTCGTGGCCCGCCCAAGGATTGGGATGCACCTGAAGAGCAGGAGGAGGGCGAGATTAGCTACTCGGGGCGACGTAGCGGAGGGGGAGGAGACTCCCGCGACAACAGAGACCGCCGCGAGTACCGTGACCGATCCAGGGACCATGTCAATAGCCGCAGATCGGACGATCGGCATAGAGACAGGGACAGTGGTTCTTCCTCAAGACGAGACTACCGCTCTGGTGGAGACCGTGATCGGGCAAGAGAGAGAGACCAACGTGATCGGGATCGGGACAGTGGCCGTCGCAGAAGATCGTCCAGATCTCGCTCACCTTATCGTAATGAGAAGAAAGGAGTGCCTCATGAACGGGGACGACGGGGGTGGTGGTTGTGATTGAAGGTATCAGAACAATCGACTGGAAGTCTGACATGTTGATTTCTTTTTTCTGTTTTGCATTTATGTCACTTCTGTAGGCCGCAGTGGTCGATCAAGATCAAGAAGCCCTCGAAGCAAAAGAGGTAGTGCTGAATGAGCAAAATCGATTACGACCGCCCTCAGCTTATTTTACACTTCCATATGTTTCTTGTCTACTAACCACCTACTCCGATCTTTCACCGTCTTGATATAATAATATAGGCAACCGCGACGCAATGGATGTTGAAGACAGCGAGTACTCTAGACGCCGACGTGGAGGCAGCAGGAGCGGCGACGATCATAGCGACAACGAAGGCGAGGGCAGGAAGGGGAGCAGCGAACCTCAGGAGCCCGAGAAGCCCTTGGAGGAACTAACGCCCGAGGAGCAAGAGGCGCGCATGATGGCGCTTATGGGCTTTGGTGGCTTTGACTCCACTAAGGGCAAAAAAGTCGCCGGCGCGGATGTCAGTGGCGCAGATATCAAGCAGCAGCGCACCTACCGCCAGTACATGAACCGTAGAGGCGGATTCAACAGGTAAAAAAAAAAGAAGGAAGATCTTTGAAGCACATTACATGGATCAAAGTATTTGCTCCATCACATCCCTGTTCTAACGAGATAAATGATCTTTACTTATCCTGCACATATTTGTATAGACCCTTGGACAAGAAGTAGAAACTTTGCCAATTATAAAATAAAAAAAAAAACTAGAGTTTCCAATGCCTTCTTTGCTTTTTTAATTAGATGTATCTATGACGCGCTCTTTCGACCCAACGCTCTAAAACTTTCCCTTCTTCCGTCTTTACTTTCCAGGTACACCGCGCAGGGGACCCGCTTCGGTGCCAAAAAGCTCACGAGCCTCCAAAAAGTCGTCCGAGGACATGGTATCGAGGGTCTGCAGCTCCTTGCGGACATAATCCACCAAGATGGCAATCTGATCAGGTGTACCGCTCGACGTGAACAGGTTGCGCCACAATGCTGCTGCCATGATAGGGTCGTCCTTGCACATGCCCTCGTCGTATGCCAACACGCCTCCGTGGAACTGAGCCAAAAAGTCGTGCATGTAGGTGCTGATGATGCGTCCAGAAGAGATCTGTTTTGTTCAACAAAGAGAGGAATGGATCGTTAGACTGGAGGAAGATCTCATAAGACGTAGGTTCACAATTTCGATCACTTGGAGTCTTCTAATACCTTGTGGTTGTATCTCATGCGATCCTCGATATCGTGGAAAAAGTGGTTGACGAGCTGCTGCTGGAAGACCTTGCCGTGATCTTCGGCACGGATACGGACCATCAACAGCCAAACGTGCAAGTGTGTGATCGAGAACCAGGTCTGGAAGTTGTCTGGCAATCCGCAGGCTAAATTAACCACATCGAAAGGGAAATGGGGGAAATGTAAGTCCTGTGGATCAAAAACAAAGATCCTTGTTTTCCCATGGTCATAGTTTACGTACTGTCGAGCCAGAAGGTCCGCTTGTGGTTCAATTGGTCGGCACAGATCTCGTAGAAACGGTGGGTGGAACGCATGGCTGTTTGGCTGACAGTGTAGTGACCAGTGACTTTGGCCAGGCTTCGCAAGAATCCGCCGTAGAATCCAGTCTGAGGCTCTGATGCTACTGATTTTTCATCCGATACTCCTGTGCTTGGTGATGATGTGGATGTGGGTTGTGATGTTGTGGTGGTTTGTTTTGAGTGCGTCCATGAGGTTGTGAAGGCCTAAGAAAAGTGAAAGATCGAGATTACGTTAGGCGGAGCAAATTATCGAGTTGATCAAATCCTCGATTTTCCTTGATAAGAATATCCCTAGTTCGTTTGTCTGCTTACGCGCGTAGTGTTTGAGGTAGCCCATGTCTTCGAGTAAGGAGCTCTTGCTGCAGCCTAATGGTGATGCGAAAAAAGGAAGACAACACAGTAGAAGGTTAGTCACTTCCTGAGAAATCTGCATGATTGTTGTTCCTGAGATCCTCGGTGGTGCTCTTTGGCTCAATTCTGACAGTGAACCAACAGGCGAAGAAAAAGCTTACGCGAGACGCCTGGAGTGTTGAGCGGGCGATGAATGAGGCCATGTCTGCGGTGAAAGAGAGGATGTGGGTATTGATTGATGGGCAGAGATCAGACAATTGCGCCGAGGTTGCCACGGAAACTGTTTTGCCCGAGAGAGCAGCCCTCGATTCCAAAAAGTGACTGGCTTTTTCGAGCGACCTGAGTTTTCTCCCACACGTCGAATGTTCTTCTGCAACTCGGCTTGCGCACTCTGTTCCTTCTTGCCTCTCCCCCCCCTTCGCCCTTACCATACAACTTCCCTGACCCCCCAAATACCACAGATCAAGCTATGATGTCAAATCTGCCCGGTGGACTCAAAAACGAGGTGACCCTGGTCACCGAGGATCGACCTCTGTCTCTCTCGGATCCCACGCTCGATAATCTCCTCCTGAATCAGCGCTACGCGATCCTCCAGCGGTACAGCCGCACTATGCACATTGCATCGACCAAGGACGCCATCGATCTTAGGCCTATCTCGTTCACCACCCAAGTCGTCTCTGGCACCAACTACTATGTGAAGCTTGAAATAGTCCATGTTGGTCTGGGTCATCATGGCCTTGGCCATGGTCACCCCAAGGAGTACATTCATATCCGCATCTTTTACCAACCCTGGACTCAGACCACTCAGCTAACAGGCCTCCTGGTGGGCAAGACCATCGACGACGAGTTCTCGTACGACAGCTTTGGTGATCAGAGCTTTGAAGATGTGACTCTCTCGGAGACGGGCGAGAAACGCGCCGACCACCACCAGCAGCTCGAGGACGCTACTGCGCACACCGCGCCTCACGTCAACATCCGCTAAGTAGCTTTCTTTTTTCTTTTCTAGGAAGTTTATTAGGCTTTTGTTGGTGTAGATCGAGAACATACCAACGTCGGCAGAGAATAATACACCTCCATTTTTTCTTCTACATGCTGCTTTTGGAATGTCTTTGTCTTTCTTCTTGTACTCTCCCTTCCTTGCCCTTTCTTCTTCACCACACCTTGAGACAGATTTAAACAAAAAGTTCACACACATACACACGCACACACGCACACACTAATACACAAACGCACAAAAACAAATGCCACCTGCACGGACTCTCGGAGGCCTCAGCCAACCCGTCTTAATCACCAAGAAGAAATCCCTCTCGGTCCTGAATCCAACCCTTGACAAGATCTTCCAGAACCTCAAAGGTGCCATCGCCGACCGCTACACCCAGGCCAAGTGTCCCACTGCAGACAAGAACGCCCTCGACTTTTGGCCTGTTGCGTTCAGGACCCAGGTCGTGGCCGGCACCAACTACTATATCAAGCTCAAGGTCGTCCATCAAGGGATGGCACCCGTCCCCGGTGCGACAGAGTACATCCATGTGGTCATCTTTGACCAGCCCTGGACCAAGACGACACAACTGACGAATTTTCAGACAGACAAGACTCTAGCAGATAAACTTGGTTAAGAACAATCACCCCTCCATACTTCAACGAAGACCATATTTCGTGCTGGAATGAAAACGACCTCCCTTTTTTTGTTTTATTTGGCGCTTGTTGGTATATATTTGAAAAGCTGTTTGTCTTTACTTGAGAGGCAGGGCCAGAGTGCCCTTGGGCGCAGGGGTCCAGTCGTCCATATGAGTTCCCTTGGCCATCCGCTCCTGGTGCTCCTGAAACTCTTTGTCGCACTCGTCCTTGTCCAGCACGCGAATGATCTTGGCCGGGTTGCCTCCAACGACAGTATACGCAGGCACGTTCTTGGTCACCACCGACCCAGCACCAATCGTGGCACCATCGCCGATCGTCACACCAGGGCAAATGATGGCTCCACCACCGACCCACACATGCTTGCCAATCTTGATCGGCATCCCAAACTCGATTCCGCTGGACCGGATCTCTGGGTTCAAGGGGTGTGCAGCGCCAAAGAGCTGCACATTGGGCGCAAAGAGGGTGAAGTCGCCAATTTCGACGTAGCCACAGTCCAGGACGACACAGTTAAAGTTCATATAGACCCTTTCGCCCATGGTGATGTTGCAGCCGTAGTCGCAGTTAAAGGGAGGCTCGATCCAGCAGTTTTTACCGAGCTGGCCCCGGGTGAGCAAGTAAAGGAGGGCTTCACGCTTGAGGAGCCCATCGGACGAGCTCTGGGAAGTGGTGTTGTAGACGGTCATGATGTCACGAGCGCGCTGGCGCTCGAGGACGAGGAGCGGGTCAGAGGCGTCGTA
This sequence comes from Podila verticillata NRRL 6337, assembly GCA_000739165.1. Taxonomy (NCBI): domain Eukaryota; kingdom Fungi; phylum Mortierellomycota; class Mortierellomycetes; order Mortierellales; family Mortierellaceae; genus Podila; species Podila verticillata. Next base: position 623,870 of record KN042426.1, on the reverse strand, counting down.
GACCTTGGTATCGAGCATGCGCTGCTTCTGGGTGTGGTCGAGGTCGAGGCGCACAGGGGTGAAGTTATGGAGCTGCTCAAGCTTGGCGGCATACTCTTGAACGGACATGGGAAAGGGAGTGGGCTGGGGGAGGGCGACAGTGGTGGGCTTTGTGGGAGGTGTGGCGACGGGGACGGCGGTGCTGATGTTGACGGTCGAGGTGTTCATTAGTGAGAAGTGAGAGCAGTGAATGGAATGATGAATGATTAAACCAGAGAATCGCCTGCCTTTATACTTTTTTTAGCCCCATCAAATCAAATCTGCATTATTGGGCGGGTTTTAGGTTTCGTTTTTGTTGGCGAACTGTTCCTGCGCTTCCACTTTGTCTCTCGCTCCATCGCACTCAGTCCCGAAAGAGTAAAGCGAACACCATCACTTTCTTTCTCAATTGGGCCTCATTGTGAGGAAGACACGGAGGGAAGAAGGAGTGGGGACACAGAAACAGGGCCTAGTTGGATGCGATCGCACAGCTTTTTTTATGTTCAATGGATGTGTCCCGATCTGATTTGCAGCCGCGGGAAATGTCATGTTTTGCCAGGAATAGATTATCGAGGTGGGCTTTGTGGCAGTAAGCCCGGTTCAGTATGGTTTTTGGAAAGCTTTCCAAATGCGGGGAAGAAGCTTTTTTGATCCCAAATAACCTGGTGCCACGTAGCAAGTGTCATGAAGTGCAATTAGACAAGGTGCAGGTGCACAACTCAACGATGACAAATATAGTTGTGAGGGGAAGGGGGGAGATGAAAAATGGTCATTGACCCATCCTTGTGTTTCTATGTCCCCTGGACAAGCAATCGCACTAGTGGGAAACGGCGCATGGGATGGGCGTTGAGGTGAGGACCAAAATTGGGCGTCAAGGAAAGAAGGAAGGGCGCTGCGGAATCAGATCCACAACACGAACAGCATTCACATCGATAGTCAACCACAAACAAACACAACTTGTTACAGCGACGGAGAGGAAGTCGATCCACTACTTTAGTGCCATGAATGACTGTTTGTGGGTCTTTGTGTTTGTGTTTGTGTTTGTGTTTATATGTTGTTTTTTTTTTGCTTGTTTGCTTGCTTGAACTTGATGATATGTTAGTACTTGGAGTTGAAAAGGTACCCTTCTTCATGGCACTTCTATCCCGCCAAAATGGCAGGACTCGCAGGAGGACCATTGAAACCCTTGAAAAACACACGGCTGGATAGTACTGCAGGTTCGTAGATGGAGCCCGTCCTCTGGAGAAAGCTAGGAGGATACACCAAAATTCACTACTCTGATTGTTTCTCTCTTAATTGCTTGGAATAGCATACAAAATACTACAGTATAGACCATCCGCAGATAGTGGAAATCTGCCTTACATAAACAAGGTGCTTCACGGAGGCATAAAGATATCCCACACCGAGTCGAGGAAGGAAACGACTGGCTCAAGCACAATTAGAGCAACAGGAGGAAAAAAATAAGAAATAGCTGATGAACGGCCTGATTATCAAGGTCAAACAATGCGGGTAGAAATGTAATAGCCGCACTTTGGAGAAAAAAACCGCCATGGTTATCACATTTACAAAGGAGGTGGTTGCAACCAACAAGAAACAATTAAACACCGTCTAGCGGGTGAATTCCAATGGACAGACAAACGAAAGAAGAAAGGGCTGGGCTTTCATTGTTAATTCAGAGGAAGTTACGGTTTGCCGAGAGGGCATTCGCCAAGACGAATTTTTTCTCTCTTTCAAGAGAACTACCATTGCCAATCCGACTTTTCATTTCGTCGTCTTCTTCAACCATGCTCTGTCTCCTTATTTACAGTTCATCGAACATTGGGTCCAATGGTGGAATTTGGCGCAATAATCATGACCATGACCATGAACTTATATACAACACCAAGTGGGTCGATGAGGCCGAGGCAAATATGTCTTTATTTTTCTGTCAAAACTTGCTCAAATGAAACGGATGAACACACTGAAACCACGTCAACGCGCGAACGGATGGAGAACAAGTGAAAGGGGTTATTTCGCGATAAACTGACCATCTGCCGCGCGCGAATCAGTTTGTCTCAACAAAGGCAACGGAACCTCGATTGTCGTGTTTTACCAACGTGAATCTGAAAAGTTACTCATACACTGTACAAACAGTGTCTCTTTGACAATGACGGTCATGGCAACTCCAACGTATGGATTGAAACTCGCGGCATAAACGCGTTACTTGATCTTGTCCGCACCATGACATGCTTCAATTGTGCTCTCTCATTCTTTTACTCTCTCTCACACACCCACTCGCATACGCAAACATACAGAACCCTTCCTCTCTCCTTCCTACTTGATACTTCAATGATCTCTGCAGATGGGATAGGCCTTACCTGGGACCTATCTACCATGCATGCAGTCGACTATCTGGATCATCCAGGATCAATTGGTCGTCTCCTTGATTTATCCTGTTGAGTGTTGACAAGGGTTGGGAATGAAGACAATAAAAAATCGCTCGCCTTTCTCTATCTCTCTCTCTCTCTTTGATCGACGCGATTAGATTCCAATGTTACGTGTCGCTGGCAACAGTTGCTTATTGAGTGTCGATGCCGTGTCGACATATCCTTCCTTCCTTTGCTCTCAACTGGCGACAATACTACATTAGCCGACAGGAGGAACTCAACCTCCTGTCCTTGCTTCATCTTTTTTCTTAAATCATACTGTTGTTGAAGCTTCTGTCCTGTCTTTTGAGTCTCAGCTCTCTATGTTGAGCATGGACCTGACATGACTTGGACCGTTTTCACTTGTCTTGGTTCTTGCCAGCTAGACATTTCCATCTCTCCTCACACAGGCGGCTGTCGCTTTGCTCGTTAGAGCGGATAGAACTAACCAAGCCAATTAAACAGTTTTTTTTTTTTTGCCTATCCAAGCTCCTTTTCCCAAAGCACAGGCACAAAACACACAACACACAAAGCACAAAGCACAAACAGCCAATGTGCCCAACCAAGAAGAAACCCCTCTCTCCTTGCTCACGAAAGACAGAGAAGCCAAAGACGACAGATTGACCCACACATCATCTCCCTTTTTTTTAACTGCCTGCCCACTGTCCGCCAGCCTGTCTGCCTTTGCCTAGACTGCCTTCTCTCCACATTTCCTATGTCGACTTGGCTCCATCTTTCCTTTCCGTCTACCCACCTTTGTTCACTGTGTTTACAGTTGCAATCGTCCTCCTGTCGCTTCTCCCTCGTTTTTTTGTTTCCTCCCTCCTTTTATTTGTACTCTTGCGCATTCGCCTCCAACTACCCACTCCAGCCTGGATGGTCAGTTCAGTGGGGAGGGTGACAACTACATGGTGTATTTCACAGCCTGTGTGACCGAGGGCCAGGCCGGAAGGAAGGACTTTAGGCTAAGCCAGGCTAGTTGTAGGCGCTCATTCGCTGAGCAATGGTGTGACAAAGACGATTTACCTCAGTTTGTCGACTCTCGCTGCACCTTTCTCCACAGTTGCATTGTTCATTGCTCATCAGATATAAAAGATCGCCCACCTCACTCTTCAATTTTTTTTTTCTTTTTCTTCATTACATTTCATTATATTTCTCATTTCGCTCTTTGTTGGAGACAATTCATTCGTTTCTTTTCTCTCATTCATTACGACCCTGTGTCTGTTTATTCCCACACGCACGCACAGCACAACGGTCTACCTGTCCCTCCTCCTCTCTTCTCCTACTAGGCACCCCTTGTGTATGATCCCACCCCTGACGGAATAGACATCATCACCTACATCACCCAACCACCCAGCCTTCCAGCCGACACCTGCCCACGCTTACCTACAACAACAACATCAATATTGACAAGACGACAACGGACTGCCATCCCGGACAACACACACACACACACACACACACACACGTATATACTCTCTTTGTTGTTGACCCCTTGAACCCAAAAAGAAAAGACCAAAGAAGGACAAACGCCCATCCCGCTTGACTCTCTACATACACTTTCCCAACACTGAAACAACACCGAAACAGAATCATCACGCTAGCTCATACATAAAGGTTGTCCTTCCATCCATCCACAACCCCCTCATTCGACCCAGCAGCGCCCCTCACTACACCCTAAAGACACTATTCATACCAATACACCTCAAAATGGCTGGCAATTGTAAGTATCTACGGCAAAAGCTCTATGACCTTCCTTCTTCGTCATCTCGTAATATGATGTATTGCCCACTGACGTCAATTGCATCAACTGCAACGTATTCTTCCTCTACTTTTTCTTTGATCCAGTCATCAATGTTGCGTCGCTAGTACCAGACCAACACCACTGCAACCTCAGGCTGCGTGTCCTCTCTGTCGAGATCATTGCAGAAACCTTACATCCCGAGAGTAAGAATCCCTTCACGTATGCATATTTGTTTATTTTGGTCCGCATGCCGCAAACAAGACTCTGATCTTACCCTTTTTTTCCCACCAGCTGGCAAGATTTTGCAATCTGCCGAGGCCATCGTTGGAGACGACACAGCGTGCATTCTTTTGAACCTCAAAAATGGTAAGAGACTTTTCCTTTCACTTTTGGGTACATCTTGGGAGACATTTTCCCTACTCATTGGTGGACTCGCATTGATCTTATTATCGTCATGTACCCACGTCTCTCAAATAGACCAAGTAAACCTCCTTTCAAGGAACGCAAGGCTGCAGCTGACGAACGCACATGTCAACATGTACCGTGGATTCATGCGGCTCGAGGTGAACGAGGACGAAGACAACGACAACTCTATGTTCGGCAAGCCATCCATCACGGCCATCATGGACGACAATGATGACGACGACCTTGGGCCAGTGATGGGTGTGGACGGCGACAAGATGGCCTTGAGTTCATCAAATATCGGCACGGGCTACCGCATGTCCTCAGGGCGGAGTGCGATGGCGACCATGAACTCTGGATTGTCGTCCAATTCACTGTCGTCGAATGCGTCCTCATTCTCGTCCGTGAGCCGAGACCAGATGGAGGTGGAGATGCGGCTAGGCACGGGCGGCAGTGTTCCCCTGATGGAATACTACCGAGCGATCGAATTTACTTACTTCTCCACCGTCGAGCCTGTTGGCCGATAAAGAGAAGGGACGTTTCTTGCTTCATGATCCCCTCTGTTGTCCTTTCTTTTCACTGGTTCTTTATTTTTTTTTCGTCGTGCCTTGCAACTTTTCTTTCTTTTCGTTCATTCTTCTTTCAAACAGGAGACAGAACAAGGAGACAAGAAAAAAAAGTGTAGAAGTCGCAAAAAAAGGAGGATTATCAAAGGAGGCGGCGGAGGAAGGGAGGACAATGGGGGGAAGTAGCTTTTGCTTCCTTACCACGACTCCCTTTATTTATCCATCGATCATTCTTATATCCATTTCACAGCATTCAAAATAGGTTCTTCCCCCATATATCCTCTTCAAAGAACAAGAGAGACTGGTTGTTGCTGGTGCAGGACCAACGGCCAACTATCTTTCATTCTTTTTTATCATAGCACGTGTACGAATACATACATCAATCATTGACACGCTTCCTGACTTGTTGTGCTTTGCTGTGCTCTTTTTGTTGTTATTTCGCACTCATTTTCAGCTTCAGTGATGTGCCCTGGGGTATCCCCACGGAGGCCTAGTCGAACCGCCCCCGCTTCACCCGCGCAGCTCAAACCACTAAGCTGTGGTGTCCTTTTTTGGACATGCTAAAATTTCGCCCGAATTTTGACGTCGGAGTAGATATCGGGCCTATGCGCACTAAACCCATGCATAATCCTTCATTTTGAAACGCAAGACCAAAGAGGAGCACTTTTCTACTATTGTGCTGGACACTTTCTTCTCGATGTGGGCACTTCCCACAGCATTCTGCCTTTCTAAGCAAATATCCGGCTCCTAGCTAGTAGTTAGACCCACGGTGACTCCTCTCTGCAAGAAAACTGCGGGCGGCGATGTAGTTTACTCTTCAGCAGGGGCCTGGGATCTCTTCCAAAGGTCTCTCACCACCCAACCACGGCTAAGTTGGATCGCATATCCGCAGTGGCGGAGCATTTGAAAAAATCTCAAACAAGCTCTGCTCTCTGTCTGCGCGCTAAAAGTAAAAGTATAAAAGCGCATTCACTCACCATCACACGCTCACTCATTCACTTCGCTCCATCTACTCCAACAAACAGGCCTACTCTTCCCATCATGACCTTCGCCTGCCCCAGCAACCTCTACGAATCAGTCAACCAAAGCTCCAAGGAATGCCGTGAGAGCAGCAACATTCAGGTATGTTGTCAATGAGACCTGCCTTCAAGGAGTCATCAATGTCCAAAGATCGATTAAACGCGTCATAGTCATTAACCCTCATGCAACTTCTCTTCTCTATGCTTCCTTGCTTCAACAATACAGCTCGATCAAGCCGGCATCGACCGCTTCCTCACCGAACTCACCCAGGAGAGCTGGGACAAGCACTCAGTGGCCAACGGCATGTCCTTTCCCCTCCGTTTCGAGACCCTCGAGCAAGAAGTCAACATCCTCTCCCTGATCGATATCCTCAACACCGGCCACGGCTTCCGCAAGGAGCTCCACGAGGACTCTGACCGTGGCGCCTTCGAGACCATTGTTTTTGGCATCATGTCCTTCCACATCTCGTCCTCGCCCACCAACGCCGAGGCCCTCGCCAAGATCACAGGCTGGGAGGTCGGTGAGCACTTTGGGATCACGATGCAGAAGGACGCTCCTTCCGAGCTCGCACACGTTACCCTCAGCAAGCCCTCGATCGCGTCCAAGCTGGCGGGACAGATCCAGGGTGTGTTGAACGAGACTGGCAGCATTCTCAAGAAGGAGAAGTTTGAGACCTTGGGGGCCTTTGTCATTGATGCTGCCAAGAAGGCCAACGGATCGGGCGAAGCCTTCTCAAGGATTCTGATCAACACTTTCCCCGCCTTCCAGGATGCCACTGTCATTGATAGCAAGAGTAAGTATTCTTTGCCATCTCATTTTCCAATCTCTCTGTCGTTGTTTTTCTTCTTCTTCAATGTCGTACTAATCACTGCACTTTGTTGTTTCTCTCTTCAACTAAAACAGACGTTTACGTCTTCAAAAAGGCCCTCCTCCTCGCCTCGAGCCTCGAGCGCCGTTTCGCAGCCACAGAGTCGATCTTCAAGTTCACCGATATCCAAAATTCGCCCATCTTTGCCGACAATGTGATCCCGACCATGATGGTCTACCTCGGCATCCTGGGCCTGCCCGAGACCCTCAAGCACACCATGCAGGAGGGCGAGGCCACCTCGGTCGAGGAGTCGTACCGCCTGCGCGCCGCGGCTATTGATGGATGTCGCGAGATTGTTGAGGTGGCCAACAAGGGCCGCGACGGCAAGAAGGTTGGATCGGTCGATTTTGGTGCCAAGGGTATGCTCGCCGTCGATCTGGATGTGTACCTGTGGCGCGTGGCCAAGGAGCCCCGGTACCGCAAGGTTCCTCGCTTTGCCTGCAAGGATACTATCTTTTTCTGAAGATCTTACGTAGTCATGTAATAAATCAAAGCATTGTACATATACAAAAAAAAAAAGCGCATATTTTTTTATTGAGCATGGTTAATGACTTGTTGGATCAGCTTCGCTTCCTCGTGCGCATGCTGTTCACCTTTCCGCAAATGCCCCGATCCTGCCATATCGGGCGAAACAGTCTCTAGAATGTTCTCTTGGCCCCCGTGCGGATCCTTGTTTTCATTCCCCGTATCGTTGAGCATTCGATCCAGCCGCTCTTCATCCTCCATCCGCCAGATCTCTTGCAGCGACACCTCGTCTCGAGCTTCGATCAGAGGGATCTCCGACTTCTCGGGGTCCACACCACCGATATTACCCTGGCTGTGACGTGGATGCTGCATCTGCCGTCGCCGCTGTCGGTGCAACCGCGCCACCAGTGTCGAGGGCATCGAGTCCACCCCAGAAGGCGACCTCGTACCGGGCGAAGGGACCAGCGACGAGGACCGGGATGCCAAAGCCGAGAGCGTGGGCGACTTCCACCGGTCTTGCTCATCCTCCATGAGCGTCATCATGTCCATCACGGCTGGCACGGGCGACCGGGGCCGGGTCTCTTCCTCGTGAGTACTGTTGAGGATGTTCGGAATTGGTTTGCTATTCGTTGGATCCAGTGGTTGTAGTAGAATCAAGAGCCCTGGGCTAGTGGGACGGTTAGCGACGGGTTGTTGGATGTTGCTGGCGCTGAGAGATTTTTCTTGTAAGGGTGTGCGGCTGCGGGCCAAAGGAGAGCCGGCGCGAGAGGTAGCTTTGGAGGACGGCGCAGAGAGTGGACCGCCGTGGCGGCGGTATGGGGACGAAGCAAGGGGTAGGATGGGAGAGAGGGAGCCAGTGTTGAGGAGGGTGCTGTCGTCACTATTTTTACTGTATAACCCAGGCCGCATTCCAGGTAGGGAGAGTGAAAACCGCTCGAAAAGGAACGATTCTGCAGGACTGATAGAGTCGGTGTGGAAGAGGTCTTCACCAAACTCGTTTGTGTCCATCATCATGGAGTTCGATGAATAAATGGGTGACTTGGCAGTCTGTACATGAACGGAGTGATGGTGAGTGGCGTGATGTCCTTCTCTGTCCGTACTGGTGATGTGGCCGCTGTTGTTCTTCCCAACACTACTATCCGATGTGTTGCCACTGTGGTTAGTGTGGTACTGGCCACGTTCATGGTGTTTCCCCTGCGAGTGTGGGTGATGTTGGTCGCTGTACTTGATGTAGACTTGAGATTGTCGTCCATGCTGGTAACGTTGTTGGTGAGCCGCATCGAGTTCCAGGACGGTCGGTGAAGTCAACATGTCAAGAGATCCTCTTCGAGACAGCTCAGTTGATGATTCCATTGAGCCCAGGGTGCTCCCCTCTTGCTCCTCGTCAAGGTCCTCGTCGTCGTCGTCGGGTATGTTTGACAAGCCCAGGCCACAACAGCCATCGGACTGTCCGTAGCCGACGGGTGGTGGGACAGGGAAGATCATATGTGGAGCCACGGCTGATGAACCTTCGTCGATAGACAGGCGGGCCAGCCGAACCTCGAGTGCTGGTGGCCAGACACGATCAATGGACCGGCGGTGGTGTCGCAGTGGTTGGTTCGGGTCCAGACTCATACTCCCCTAGAGTTTGGCATGTGTGTAGGAGGGATACGTCAGCGCGCGCTTCTTTTGTTTTCGTTGAAGCAGACAATACTGAAGACATATTTTGTACTACCTGGCGAGAGAGGGGCGGCATAGTGCTCTGCCGTCTTGAAGAAAAAGAAGACATGGCCGATGTCTTTTCGTAAGCTGAACGAATCCAGAGTGTATTTGAAAGGTGTGGGATGGATGTTGAAGGGAAGCAAGAAACGAGAAGTGTCGTGAGAAAAGGTGCCCAAGAGGGAGACTGATGCAAGAAAAAAAAAAAAAAAAAAGACGGGTCATGACCGCTTGTTTTCGATTGGCGGACGCGGTTTCACATAAATGTTCTTGGACGCGAGTCTGAGGGTCGAGCCCGTTCGGAGGAGGAGTGTCAGTGTCCCATGAAAAATTCACCAGATCGACACATCCTTAAGAGTAAAGTAGATAACCAATGCATAAACATGGTCTGTGTGCGCTGAAGGGATTACTCTTGGACAATAAGCCGACACGGTCGTGGTGTTGAAGGTGGCGCCAAGTGAGTGGGAAGTGCCCTTGCCTTAGGGACAAAGGTGCACCAGGCATTTTTACAGAGTGGATCGAGCGCACAGGCACGGTCCCCTCCTCCCTTTGCGCCTTTCTTTCTTTTTATCTTTGTAGTAGGACAATTCCGGCGACAACAACTCAACAGTGGTTCCGTTTTGCAATGCCCAAAAAATACTGTTGAGCAGGAAGGTAATTCATCCTCGTTTCGATATTATTTATTTTTGTGGATTCATGCTTGTTTTGTTTTCAAGGAAGCACACGTCCAGGAGATGCATTTGGGTGTTCCAGATAAAAGTTGGAGAAGGAAGAGAGCTCGGGGAAAGACGCAGTAGGGAAGATTGGATGTGTCTTTCTATCTTTCTACTTGGCGACCTCCTCCATCAACCGACTCGCCGCGTTGAGCCGCTCCTGGTCCCTGATTGTCTGCTGCATCTTCTCGATTGCCTCGTCGACACTGAATCCCTCAGCTGAGGTCAAGAGCTTGACATACCATATCATCTGCTCGCGCGTGCTCAGCTTTGTACCCTCCATCCCCTGCAGCGTCTTCGTCGCTAGCGCCAGGTACATCTCCTGCCGTAGGTCCTCCACCGACATCTGACGCACCATCAGCGGCCTGAACTTGTCCTCAGGGGTGGCCTATGGCTGTGGAGCAACCGGTACGGCCGTCATCCGCATGCCTGACACGTCCTGTGGCCAGAGTGGTAAAGTGGTCGCGACTGGTAAGGGCGTGAGCAATCTTGTATTAGCTTCCCATCGGTTCCTGGTATCTGTTCTCCACACCAGTTTTAAGGGCAGTGTGAGACACGTTTGCGGCAAAAAATATTAAAAATAAAAATCGCGTCGAGTTTATTATGTTGAAATACATGCTAAAGATAATGGTGGGTGCACATAAGGTCATATATTGTCATTAAGTTTCTTAGTAGCGACGACGGAAGAATCCCCCAAATCGGCTGGGCTTCTCCGTGTACACCACATTGCTGCCAGCTGGGGTACTGCCCGCTGGGTAGAAGCGTCGGCGACCCCAGGCACGGAACTGGACCGCCATGCCCAACAGTGCCATCACAATAAAGGTTGCCAGCAGTGCATACTGCTTCGCATCGAGGCTCACACGGTTGTCAACGGTGTTCTTGCTGTTGATGAATGAGTCGGCCTGGTTGACAAAGCCCGTGTGCGCAAACATGTCCACGCCCACCACAAACGAGTACGCGCCAACGAGGGCTGAGCCCACAATAACCGTCTCGCGCTCGCGGCAGAGTCCGATAAAGAAGCCGACGACTGCAAGGACGCCGAGGAGGATGCCACGGCCCACGCGGGAGGTGATGACACCACCAGACTGCCAGCCAAGGATCCAGAGACCGAGAGAGTACAAGGCCAAGGCACCCAGGACAGCAACCCCGAGACGTGAACAACAGATAAGGAGCAGACCTCCGAGAATGCCGACTACGATTGAGATGATCAATAGCAAAGTCTCGGAAGTGACGCCACCATTGGCCATGCCGATGTAGGAGATGTTGCCAAAGAAGTAAAAGCCGATGAGGAACATGGTGACGTGGAAGAGACGGTAGCCAAAGAAGCAGAGCAGGAAGCCGGCAATGATCAAGATGGCGCCGGCGATGCCAGCTTGGACCGTGATGTTGTAGGGGCCATCGCGGGCTGTGCCTGTGATGCTCTTGTCATCATCATCGTCGGGTTTCGTGACGGGAGCTGCCGACGTCATGAGGTTGATCATGGTGGAGATGACCATGAGCAGGTACATGGGCGCACATCGTAGATTGTTGCGGGTCCGTGGCGAGAGTGGTGACAGTGCTGTGCTGAGTGTGTACATTATGCTTAGGTCTGGTTTCGTTGTTTTGTCGCTTCCTTGCTGTGAAAAAGAGAGGGATGAAAGAGGAGAGTGTAGATGAAGCGTAGATGGTTGAAATTAAAGAACGGAGAATGGGGGACAAGAAGGGTTGACCATTGCGTTTTTATACGAGAAAGCATGGAGAAGAAGGAAGGCACACGCGGGGAACCCTTTTGGAGAAGTGAGGATAGCATGATGTCAATGAAAAGAAGTAAGCAAAGAGTGATCCTACTATGATGCCCGATGTTTGCCACTTTTTTTGCACTAGGCCAAAGACGGCATCAACAACACCGCGCATCCTTCCATGAATTAAGAATTAAGCTTATATGCATGATGTCATTTATTTTTCTTGCAAGAGGAGGATAGTGAGGCGCAAGGACCATCTCTCTTCCTTCCTTCCTTCTTTTTTTGGCTTCTCCACTTCTCTCTCACCGCTACCCACAACCCACAACCCGTCATCTTCTCCCTTTGACCCACAACAAATGACTTAATTTTTTTTTTTAGCATGCGTTTACTTCCGCGTGTGTGCTTCTGTGTGTCAGATTCAGGGCTGAACTGGGGGCATCTCCACCCTTGTTGGATGGGTTCCTCAAGGGGAGGGTGCAGGGCCAGCGAGTGCTCGAGGCGCTTGCTCTATGTCCATCTGACATCATCCCATGCTTCTTTGTAGTACAAAAGCCCAAAAAGTGTCTCGTAAAATGGTCTTCAAGGATATGCATGACCGTTTTGTTTGTTGTGTCGTTTTGGACCAGTGGTGAAATAAATAATAAAAAGTATAATAATAACAAGTACAAAGAACACTAGTGTGTTGGTATATTTTGGATCCCCACAAACAAACAGGCCTAGGACGGTGCCGAACTAGAGATGGTTGGATAGCCATTGCGAAGGTGTGCGCGTGCTGTGGGCGACATTTCAGATACACGTCTGCTCCCCCTTGCACTAGTATCATTTTCTCGATGGAAGCTACTTTGGCTGCTCGAGAACGGACTACTTCGTCCAACATTCGCAGCACCGGTCTTAACAAGCCCCACAGCCGCACCACCCATCGCGCTGCCAATCTGCTTGAGCTTCGAGATGTCTGGCCACCCTCGACCTGACAAAAGGCCGTTGCTAATACCAGGGCGGTTCATCGAGCTGGGAGCCCTGAAAATGTCCACGTCCAAAAAGGTCCAGTTCTCGGGCTGACCTTGATGCCCACTTGAACCTGGTGCCTCGCCATTAGTTGCAGAATACGAGCTGTCCTGGTGTGTGTGTTGGCGACGGTCCCTTGGATGAGCCGGTCGGCGATTCAGAGATGAGAGCGAGGAGACAGTTGAGCCATCGTTGTATGGTGACGATCCCGGCCGAACACCCCCTGCTCCCCCGGGTGCTGTTGAAAGTGTGTACATCCCATCTTCTTCCTCCTGGTCCTCATGCATAAAGTAATCGTCCTCATGTGGATCCAGATTGCCCGCAACGGCGTCCTGGAGATGTAGTCCTCCCCAGACAGGCGATTCTTCTTCCCGCCGTCGACGAATCACACTAATCAAGTCATGGACATTCAGATCAAACGGTTCTTGTCCAGGGCACCAAAGGACATCCTCATTCAACTCTTGAGCCTTCGACGAAGTGGGGGCCTTTGTCCGAAGATATGAGTCGATCGTTTCGAAATCGCCATCGTCGCTTCCTGGCGATATCGTCGAGTCTTCCAGGTCACTGTAGTGGTTGCCAACAGACTTGTCCTCTGGCTTCTTTGTCACGATGGACGCGTAGTTGGTGTACCGTCCAAGGTTGGGGGCCTCGCAGCAAGCGAGAAGGTTCTCGAGAGTATTAGTGGCGTTGGCAAGGGTGATATGCACGCCCTGGGAGTGGCAGAGATAGGCAATGTTGTAGTTCAAATGTCCCAGACCTGCTGCAAACGCAATAATGTTATTCTCAGACAGAAATAGGGGCGCCCGCTTCGATCCCGCCGTAAACGCTGCCTGGATGTAGTATTTCGAGGACCGAGTGAAAGTGTCGAAAGGCAGTTTGATTCCCAAGTAACAAGCCACCAGAGTCATCATGTGTATGACATTCTCGATCGTCGTATTAATTTCGTCCGTATCATAGTCTACACAAAAACAAGATGAAGCGCAAGATCAGTAAAATATCGCATATAATAGCAACACAGCTTAAAAAGAACCTCTCTCTCCCCACTGAAGTCTGTCACCTACTCTCGAAATATCCTGTTGGCAAAGGTCGTCCTACAATTAGGTATTCATTCCATGAGTCGTCCTCGAGATAGTCTCGTACCCGTAGCTTTGTTGTCTTTTTTGTTGCATCCTTGTCACTTGATGATGGGTTGGTAGCATGAGTATTGTTTACGAGGGTTGTGTTGGTCGACAGGATGCTCTGCTCTAATGGATCGTACGTTTCTGGTAGTGGTGACGGCCGTGTGCTCCTTTCCGGTGCGCGCCTGAGGTCAAACAACGTGACAAGTTCAGCGACGAGTACTCGCCGAGAGTGGCCTAGTTTCTGATGTACTGAAGCCCACCGATCCATGGTTTTGTTGACAGAGGCTGTGATTGTCGGCGGGCCGTTCATCTTGCGAACCTGAAACTGTGCTGCGGAGAGACGTAATGTTTCCTTTCTCTGGTTCAGTCCTGCGCGAAGCCGCATGAGCCTTTGTCGATCTGTGTTTGTTTGTTCGATTTTATAAAAACATATAAGGAGCGATTTGTCAGGGAGGCGGCCAAAGAAAAAAAAAACGGTAAACGTGGACCCTTTGTGAGCATTCCAGATCCTTAGAATCTTGGCAAGTTTGCTAAGAGCAAACTTTGGCCAATAAAAGCCATTTGGGATGCATACCTTGCTCGAGTTCAGTCTGAAGTAGCTTTCTCTCCTCGGCAATGGCGATCGAGTGCTCAGAGGCCATGGCTCGGAGTGCTAGGCACATTTGGTATCGCTTGATCTTTGGGCTAAGCACCTGGTTCGTCTGAGCTGCGAGCAGATCCTTTTCTGCCACCTGGATCTTCATAGCATCCCAGTGTTGCCAAAGTCTAAAGTTCGTGAGGTAATATAGTGTACATGTAGATACGGTCAGTTGAGTTGTTAGACAAGGTTCAACAAGCAAGAAAATAGGAGTGCGCTTGGCAACTGTGGAGATTGATGTCGTACATACAAGGAGCGCACGCATGAGACACATGTGTAGGACGACGACCGCTGCAGGTGGCACACGCCACATTCAATGGCGTTGTTGCTTGCCTCCTCCATGGCTATGAAAGTGAACTAGAGGGCCGTGTGTTGAAGTTGGGTAAATTTTTGTGAATGCGGCAATGGTGCAAGTGAATGGAGGTGGAGTGAAGAATGATAGAAAGAGAAGCCAAGTGACCACAGGGAGTAAAAAAAAAAGGCGAAATGAATGTCCGTATCAGGTGACACCTCGAACCATGAGGTGCGCAATAGCACGAAGCAACGAGAAGAAGGCGTTTCAAATCACCACAAAGCATCCCTCCCATCCAGCCTTTGTGTCCCTTTTCCTTCATTTTGTGTTTCGACAAATTCGTGGCCAACTAAATCAACCATGCTCAATGACTTCAAAGGCACAGTCGTCATTTGAATCTCAGCTCGGGCCTTGTGCACCCAACTCCCCTCTCAACATTTGATCCTACACTTTTTTACTCATTGACCAAGTGGAGGACAAACGACTCACTCACAACTCAAGGACAACCATTGAAAAAGGACAAAAGGCAAAGCAAATCCACAATGCCCCCCAAAACAGTGCCATTGCCGACCTACAACCAGGTCACCAAGCATAACCTCGCTGCCATCCAGCCCATGATTGTGCAGCTGCTCAAACACGCCTCATTTATAGCCCTCGATGCAGAGTTCACTGGCCTCGGCTCCAACCTGGGCGCAACACGCGCCAACGACATGCAGGAGCGTTACCAGAACCTCAGCAACCTCGCCAAGAGCCACGCCCTCGTCGCCTTTGGTCTCTCGATTTTCATCCTTGATAGCTCCTCAGCACCAGAAAAAGCACAGGATGGTGATTCGCCCCAAAATCCTGAAAATGCCTACAAAGTCCACAATTTCAACTTTTCCATGCTGTTTGAGGTAAGGAGGCGTGTCCATGCTATGTGTTCGTTGTTGGAGAAGCTACGAAGTACATAAGATATTGACTCCAAGTTACTGATTGGCTCATAGAAAGACTACATGGTCAGTCCTCGGAGTATGCTCTTCCTGGCCGAGAACGGATTGGATCTGAACCAATGGATCTTGGAAGGCATCCCATACACTGGTGGATGCCGTCTGGTAAGTATTTTGTTGATGTTCATAATCTGTTTGATCTAGCATGCGGTACTGATTGCCTTGTGTAATATGATTGGTCCCACTAGAACAACGAAGGAGGCAGAGGAAACCCCAATGGAATCATGCGATCCATCTTCAAGCGGATCATGAACCAGCATGTCCCCGTCGTGGTCCACAACGGCTTTCTGGATTTGATCTTTCTTTACCACAGGTAAGTCAAGGTGCCAGATCTTCCGACTTTACGCCAAACAGTTCCCCAACACAACAACTGACCATGTCTATGCTCATTTTTGTTCTACTCTGATAGCTTCTACGCAGATCTACCACCCAATCTGGCCATGTTCGTTGCGGATCTTTCAGACATGTTTCCGGGAGGGCTGTACGATACAAAATACGTCTCGGACTATATCACTCGGGAGCAGTCCAGCTTCTTGGCGTACCTTTTCCGGAAATACGAGCGACAGGATGCCCGATCAAACTCACAGTATAAATCCAAGGACACTCCAGGTGCAAAGCCTGTGAAGCTATTCTCGACATTTGACGTTCAAGGAAGACTGCCTTTGCCACCACAGCTCGCAAGACAGGAACCAACGAGAACAGTTCCAGCAAAAAATGCGAACCAGCCAGTATTCTGCGAAGATTATGCTGTAAGTTCTACCTCTTGTGTGATGTTGGCATTGTCTTGACGATTTCATAAACGTTGCTTCTCTAACAATCCTTTTTAACTTGTTTTGACCATAGTATCACGGGGTGTGCAAGAAAAACATGAAGTGTGGCAAATCGCATGATCTGGATGTGATTCTCGATGCAGAGGAAGCAGCACTGGAGGCAAAGAAGAACAAGAGGCGGAAGACGAAAGCCACAACCAACGACCAAGTAACCAGCGACAACAGCACCTCACAGGATGATGTCGTCATGTTCACCGCCTCCCAGAACGAAGCTTCCGAAACGTCGACCAACCGTCCAAAAGAGGATACCGAGAATACCACCTCCGGAGCACCCGGTGTCGACCGCGATAGCACTTCAGAAAAGACTGATGCAAGCACGGATATCTTGTCAAAATCAGGAACGACAAAAGCGAAGGCTCAGATATTTGCGGACGAAACCTTGAAGCAGCCTTCTCTTTCTTCCTCCTCGTCGGATAGCGCCCCCGCCGAAAACTTCCACTCGGCCTACTTTGATGCGTTCATGACGGGAACCATTTTTGCACACCAGCTGAACGAGCACGATGCGACCGAGGTGGAAAAGTCGGCCAAGAACAAGATCTACCTGATTGGCAAAAGTTTCCCGCTCAAGATCGAGAAGAGTGCCTTCTCAAAGTTCAGTCCCGGCCACGATCGACAGCGCCAGGGTGCTCGGGTGCCTGAAAAGTAAAATAAAGCAGTCACTTTGCGCACAAGCACAAAGTGAGCGTAACGTTTGGCCCGAGAACAACTGATCTCTTTTTTTTTTGGTTGCATTCCTTCCACACGCACTCTCACCTAATTCACATCATGTCCACTAAAGCAAAAATGACCCTCGGGGTCACCACCCTCTGCACGATTGCCGTTGTCTGGGGAGTCCATTACCAGCAAATGTCTGAGAAAGAGGTAACAAATGTGTCCGCTCCGATTCAACAAGACCGACCTATGTTTTGGAGGCGTACGAACCCTCTCCTGACAACCCTTTATCGTCCGTCTTAATTTCTCTCTCTCATATTCCCCTCCTCCAGACAATGAGGCTCGGAATCGTCAAGGACGAGGAGCGCATGGCCAACAAGAAGCGCCAGGACGACAATGTTCTCGAACTCGCTGTTCAGCAGGAACTGCAGCGCAAGATGCTGGAGGAGCAATCGGTCCGGAAATGAGAATAGCGCGGCAAATATTAATAAGTAAACAAATTATCATTTTCATTTCTTGGATCACGTCAGAGAGCTTGTTCTGTGGAGATGATCCAATTGTGCAAGGTTTTGTTCAAATACTATAGAGTTCGTTGCGTCGCTACTTTTCTTTATGACGAGTCTAGAAAAAGTTGGGCTTGGCACCAGCGGCTGCGCGTTGTTCCATCTTGGCCTAAAAGACAACGAAAAGCTTTGTAAGTATCTCGATCAACTGCATTACCATCCGACCCTCCATATTATCTCCTCGCAACCTTCTGATCAAGCGAAAGAACAAAAAAAAAAATTACAGCAAAAAACGCCTGAATATCACTCTGCGTCACTGTCTTGCCCTGCTCCGAGAAGGGCGCCAAAAAGTCGCGGATCTCGTCCCGCATCTTGCTGTACGCCAGCATGCCCTCCATCATCTGTACCCGGTCCATCTCGTTCAGCTTCTTCATTCCACTCTCTAGAATTGACGTCTCGGCCTCGTCGTCGTCCTCATCCTCGTACACTTCTTCCTCGCCCGTGATGAACTCGCACGCTTCGAGAATGTACAGTTGCGTGCACGAACTGCACTGGCACAGCAGATCGCGCCACCCCTCCGAGGCAAACAGGCTCATGGTCAGATCAGGGTATGCATCCTCCGGCTGTTCCTTGAGTTTGCAGTCTTGCTTGGATGGACCCTCCAGCTTGATCCGTTTATGCTCCTCGTCCTTGTTCTCCTTGTCGTGACCGATATCTGCAGATTCAATCGAGCGCTTCACTTGCACTTTGATAGTAGTCTCGGCCTCAGGGGTTGTGGTAGTAGTGGTTGTGGATGTGATCGTAGTGGTGGTTATAGTAGTTGAGGACAAAGTCGAGACATCCTTGCTGTCCTTGTCATTATCCTTGATCTCTGGTGTGTGGGCGGAAGGCGTGGTAGAAGTAGTAGTAGTGATATCGACCTCGCTCTCATCGTCCTTGGCGCCACTAGCTTTGGCTTTGCCCTTGCTGTCCTTGGAGCAATCCACCATAGTCACTGCTTTTGGTCCGCCATCCTTTTTGGAAAGTCCAATCATGAACAGTGCGTTCTGAGCATAACGGCGGAGGAATGGATGTTCCTTTGTGCAGTCGCGGCAGATAAAGTCGTCAAAATCGTCCGCGTGAGGGGTCTAAAACACATCAAAAAGAAAAAAGAGGATCAGATATTTCACTTTTACAGAATTTGGTGGCAATCATGTCCAAGAAAAAGTGGGAGCTTACAATCCCAATACATGTGTCGTGGAACCAATCTTCGCACAACACGCATTGGAACATGGTGCTCTCCTCCTTGGCTGGATCGTATTGGACATCACACCTATTGACCAGAGAAGGGGCACAAAGGATCTCACTTGTTAGTCACATCTGGAAGTATCATCTCAAAGGGAAAAAAATGAAGCTTCCTTGCCATACCAGCAGAATCGTCCTAAATAGTTGTGGTTGTACTGGTTCAGGCTCTTGGTGTGTCCAGCGGTCTTGGGGTCCAGCTTGCAAGCCATGGTCTTGAACTTTTCTGTGCCGCAGTCACAGCGAAAGTGGCGCTTGGTGAAAAGCTCCACCAGGTTGTGGTCGCCGTGGCATGAGATACTGCAGGAGTAGCACATGCCCGCCTCTTCGGTCGGGTTGCAGGTTAAGCAGGCGTACACGGGCTGTCGAATGTAACCCAAGCTGCTGGTGCACTAAATGCAAACGAAAATGAAGTAGGTCCATTTCCAATGGAGTTTGTAAGAGTGAGATCAGCAAAGTCGACGCGACAGGAGCCTTGCGTTCTTGTTTGGAGTTCATGCTTTATTTGTGGCGAGTTGTGCTTCTTACCACGTCAAACTTCTTTGGAAAGAGCTCTTTTGCTTCCTGTCAGTTACCACAATTTTTTGGCGGCAAAATATTGTAATCGAGTTAGCATCGCTTTGATGTCTTGATTGGCATTGAGGAGCGAATGAGACGAGACTATGTAGCCTTGGTACCTTCTCGAGACGCTCCTGCTCGGCAATGTATTCGGACACGGTGATGGTTTCCTCGGCCATATTGTCTATGTGCGTGGGTGTGCTGATGTCGCGAAAAGGGAGGGAGGGGGAAAAGAAGTGACGAAGTGTAATCGGTGGCGTTTTTTAAGCTCAACAAAAAAAACGGTCCAGGCAACACCTCCGTCGCACTTTCATCATTGACACTTACTTTTCTAATGCAACGCGTCGACAGCTACATCTTTTTATCAAGAACACTGTATCCGACGAGCTGTTGAAGGAACTGCTCGAAACACTTGTTGCAGTGCATCTCAATGGCACTGACGCCGGATATGACGACTACATCAAGTCCAAGGACTACAGGCGAGAAGCGTACTTTGTCTCTGACGAAGGCGACTTGTTCCGGTGTGTGCAGGCGCAAACGTGGTATGAAGAGAAGCCTGAGGATAAACCCATCTCCATGTGCGGTCTTCACGCTGTCGCGTACATCATGTGTTCGGTTGGCGTGAGTTCCTTAACCCTTCTTCAGGTTAACCGTTTCTACGCACTGTAGCAACTAGACGAAATGGCGGAAGTCATCTTTTTGATTTTTGGCTGAGCAAAAAAAAACAATAACTTTCGTTTTTCTTCATTTTCAGAAACACATTCATCTTTCATTCATCAATCCTACAAATCCTTCTTTCCTCATCACTACCTCGTCTGGACTAATGCGCCCTTCATTACTTATTCTCGGGATCGCCCGCCATTCGCAACCTCGGCCAATCCTTACTCTTCACTCTTTCACGTCTGTCCGAGTTGTGAGCAACCCATCTTTTGTTTCCCTCCATCCCTTCCACAAATCTCATGGTCCTTGCTCGAACCACCATTACCTTTCCCCCTCCATTACTCAAAAACGACACCTAAGCACATCCCCCCTTCGTTCAACTGCACAGTCGTCAGAAGCATCAACAACCACCTCCACCGGTCCTACCTGCCCCAGCCAAATTCCCCGCCCTCCTTTACCCCCGCTGCCCTACATCTACCTCCGAGATCTCCCATACAGCCGCGGATCCGACCTTCAACAGTTCCTGGTCGACCGCCAGATCAGGCTGCGAAAGGAGCGTGAAGAGAAGCTAAGCACCTTGAATGTAGACGGAACTCAGGGCAACTCGGAGCTGTCCGAGGATGGCAGCCACGATCTGCTGCTCATTGTGGAGCACACGCCCACCTACACCAACGGCCGCAGGAACCGAGGCGCACAGGCGATCAGCGACAACGAGGCGGATCGGTTAAAGAAGCTGGGCGCCACGTATGTCGAATCCCTGCGTGGAGGTGAGATCACGTACCATGGGCCAGGTCAACTGGTTGCATACCCGATCCTGGACTTGAAGCCAATCAAGGTATCTACCCCACAAAAGAAGGTTTCATAGGAGGTGTGCAATTCGGAGGGATCTTACCATGCATGAGTTTTGCTTACAATTAGTATTCTTGGCCATGTATTTGCATTAGTTGAGTGTACGGTGCTATGTCTCGTACCTGGAAAAGGCCATCATAGCTACCTGTGCAGCATGGGGCATTAAGGCCATCACCACCGAGAACACAGGCGTGTGGCTGAATGACCAGCAAAAGATTGCCGCTATTGGTACTATTTCTTTTCAATTTGCGATGAACCTTGATGATTGCAATGGGATATTCAGGAAACTGACAGATAATTCTCTATCCTTCTAATTGTTTTTTTTGAACAACCGGGAACATAGGAGTGCACGTTCAGAGATACATTACTTCACACGGCCTGGCCCTGAACTGCAACACTGACCTCGAGTACTTTAACCAGATTGTGGCGTGTGGATTGTCGGGCAAGGAGACAACGTCGCTGTCAAAGGAACTGGACGATCCGTCCATCGACGTGGCCAAAGTGATCCCAACATTTGTGAGCGGATTCGGCAAGGTCTTCGAGCGGTCTCTGGTGCCCCTGGCGGACAAGGACAAGACGCTGGAGCAGGCTGTGCGGGACTACTGCCAGACGGGCGATTTTGCAAAGTTGAAAGAGCTGTAGACCCCATATACCTTATGAATGGACATAGACGAACACTTTTTTATGCAGCATTTTTGAGACTTGTCTGCCTGCGGTTGTCCATATATTGGACTGCAACCCAAGTCGAGAGGGCACAAAGTCGAGTAAGGGAGTGAGGGAGTAAGGTGCCTGAATCTCCACGGCGGCGAAGGCGCCAAAGTGACTGCTGCTGAGCTTCTTTTTTTTGTGTTCGAGTGGGGAGGACTCTGTGGAGTGGTGAGTCCGAAGTATTCAAAAAAGACTGATCCACAATTTCCCATTCTTCGGACAACTCTTACCCCATTCGCCATCACTCTCTTCTCACCTCACAAAGCACATTTCTCAACCTTCCAAAAAACGACATCACCTCCTTCGCATTTCACAAAATAAGCACACTATGGCATCCTTCAGGAATATCCTCCGCACAATCCCACGCAATGCAGCCTTCACATCCACGCACACTCGCATGACCCTCCCCCGGACGACATGGGCTGCCTTGGCCCAATCCAACATCAGAGCCCCATGGCCCACCCACTCATTCTCCACTGGCTCAGGTACAACATTTGAAGAAGCCGCAATGGAGTTGATTTGATTCACCATGCTTGCAGTGTATTTAGAGGGCATAGTCCAAATACACAAGGCTGCGCACCCAACCCGAAACCAAACAGATCAACGGCTTTTCCCTCCCTCCCCTTTCCTCACCTCTCGCAACCAAACCACAGTTCAACTCACTATCAGATCTTTTTTTTTCTTTTACCCTAACTGGCCACACCTACTACAGCATCCCTCACAAAGAAAGGCCGCCCCGGCCCCGGCCAGGGCTTCCAGGTCAACTTCGTGCTGCAGGACGGCGAGGAGATCTCGGTGCAGGCGCACGAGGGCGAGTCGCTGTTGGATGTGGCCTGGGCCAACGATATTGACATTGAGGGTGCCTGCGAGGCTTCGCTCGCGTGCTCGACTTGTCATTTGATCCTGGACGAGGACTCGTACGGCAAACTTGAGGAGCCCACGGACGAGGAGAACGATATGCTGGACTTGGCGTTTGGACTGACGGATACGTAAGTTTTTTTTTTTTTTTTTTTCTTTTTTTGCAAGAGAGATGGATCACACAATGCGAGTGCAAATGTGTATGAGAGAAAGATGAAGGTGTTTTTTGACTTGCTGTTGTTGTACCTTGGGACAACATAGATCAAGACTTGGATGCCAAGTGCTGATGAACAAGGACATGGACGGAATTATCGCCAAGATCCCCACGATGACGAGGAATGCTCAGGCTTGAATGGGGACCAAATATCATGCCATAGAGAAAAAAGAACAAGAGAACCACTAGACCAAATACATCTGTTTTTTTTTTCTTTACACTTTTTATTCTGCTATATGGTGTTCTTTTGTTCAACAAAAAACAAAAACGGGGTATGTTGTGGAGAAAGAGTGACAGTGCGTGAAAGAGAGAGAAGCTGGTATCAAACAAAAATTATTAAAGAAAATAAAAGTCATCGTAATCTTTTCGTGGGGTCGTTTCGTTTTGCCGTTGCGGCTAGGGTGAGGTGTGGAGGTCGTGCGAGCCGAAAAAGAGGTAATGTTACAAATGATGGTGGTGTTGTGCGGGTAGGTAAATTATGAAGAAGATAAAGACAAAACGTAAACAAGGGTTCGTTTCTTGTTGGTAGCAAAAACAAATAGGCGTGGTAGTAATACAAACTGAGAAGAAATCGAGAGGAGCCCCTCCTCTCCTTCGTCTTTTAGATCAGCTGGCGACGGTTATGTGGCGGGACCGGATCGTACATGTGTTGGTTCACTGCATTGTTAGGAAGCAGATCAATGAACAAAAAGACAGGTCAGATAGTTGATCGAAAGCGCAATGCAAGAGGCACACGCAAAACAAAGAGACTCAAAAAACTTACTCTGCAGGTACTGGAGCGCATTTTCGCTGCCCTCATAGCAGCTGTACCGCTCAGACGACTCAGACACAGGAGCCAGTGGCGGAGGCTCTGCATGGATCTGCTGCTCAACGCCCAATGAGTTGGAGAGTGTTCCCATACCGTATAATGACTGCTGAGGCTGCAGTACTTTGACATGTCGGCCCGATCCAGAGCCACCTGAGGGTCCGGACGCCATAGCTGAGTAGGCTGGAGGCGGCACATCGCTAGGCTTGCCGGTGCCTGGGTAGTACATATCGGGCCCTGATGACGATGGGATCAATGGCACTGTAGACGCTGCAAGCGACGTGTCTGGACGAGGCGCAATCCAGCGTGGTGGCGCATTCTCGGTCAGTCGTGTGGGCTTCTTGGGGACTGGAGGCTTGAGGCTCTGGCTCGCGCCCGAGGAGCTGGAGCTGCCTGTGGACTGTGGGAGGATGCGCTTGGGTGGCTTGGGTGGAGGGACAGGTTTCTTCTTGGCATCGTTGCCTGAAGTGGAAGCTCCCGAGCCCAGGTTGGGCATGGAAGGGTATCCGTGACTGAAGGATGAACTGCCAAGTCCCAAAAGGTCGCCGATGGGGGTCAGATTCGACTGTTGATGGTGATGGTTGTTGTGCGAGAATGGAGTCGAACCAACAGGGAAACCTCCTTGATTGTTTGAGTCAAACATGGCGTTGCCCGAAGACGAAGGACCTGAATAAAACGGCAAAGACGTAGGATCGTACAGGGCTGATGAGGACGGTACGTCGTTTGATGTGGATGGAATGGATGGCATGTCGAACCCGATCGAGAAACCGCCGTTGGAGTCTCCCATGTATGCAGGTGCGACAGTGTTTGCCATAGTGGACGCTGTTTGGGGCTGACGGAAGACACGACTGGTAGCTTCGAAGGAAGGATAGGCATGTGTCTGGAGCGGTGAGAACATGTCGGTGTCCTCATTGTTTCCGTTACCGTTGCCATGACCCATGTGGCCCATGGTCATCCTAGCAATCGACTCGGCGGGTGATCCAGGAGACATCACGCTGGCATAACTGTAGTCGGAAGCCGGCGTTGCCACAAACGGTTGTTGTTGTTGTTGTTGTTGTTGCTGCTGCTGTTGTTGCTGTTGCTGATATTGCTGTTGCTGAGGTGCCAACAAAAAGTTGCTGACCATCTCCTCCATGGCCAGGACATCTTTTTCGACATCGGGCAGCTTGGCAAGGCTCACATAGCCCTTGATGAGATCCATGGTGCGGTAGTAGAGAGCCTGTGCATCTACAGCTGATTGAGTAACCATCTGGAAGAGATGGATTTCAGCCGCCTGGAACATGTGGTAGGCAAACAGACCGCAGCCAGGCCATGGCCAGCTGTAGTTCTGGAAAATGATCTCGCCAATCTGTGTTAACAGTCCTGCTGCTTGTGAACATTTGGCCATGGGAGAGTTGGCATCCTTGAGATCTCCGCGGTGAGTCTTGTTTGAGATCAGGGGCCGATACAGGAGAAGGCGGTGACTGTAAAAAAACCGATGGAGATACAGTGTGTAGTACGACGGCAGAGCTTGGCCAACCTGGGTATCGACATAGACAAGGTGGGCTGGTAGGTTGGTCAACCACTCGTCCAGTGAGCCCTCAACAGTACGCATCTCGGGGCCCCGGATACCTTTGCTCAAGGCATGCTCGTTGGAAATGGAACGGTAGAAGGTGCAAATGCGGCGGTAGATCTGGACAAGCTCGACGTGATGGTACCAAAAAATCAGGGTGGCACCTTGGACCGTGTCTGCCATGAGAGTGGCTTCTTGGATGAGCTTGCGAGTGTCGAGGGCGGTGCTCGGGACAGTGTACTCCTGGCCTTGTAGACTGCTCGTCAATCCGTCGAGGAAGAAGCAGCCAAGCCAAGCCAGTCGATGTTCTTGGTGGATCACGCTTCGTTTTTCTTGAGAAAGCTGGTTTTGCATCTCTTTGACCCGTTGTTGCTGAGACTGTGAAGTACCAAACCGAGAAAAGGAAGTCGGGTATCCAGAGTAGGCCTTGGTGTCGTCCAAAGACTCGATCTCCTTTAGGCTTTTGCGGACTGAGCGGTGGAGGCCCATGTCGAGGGCCATCCGTGTGGCCATGTTGACATACATGCGGATGCGGAAAAAGTGGCCGGGACGCTTCTCCTTTGTCTGGTAATAGGCCAGCAGGAGCAGGCCCTGGACGGTGCTGACTCGGGGCACATCCATGAAGGTGTCGAGCAGAACACGTGCGTGGTCGTAGAGAGCGTGGTGGCTTTTGAGGTTGGCCAGCTCGGGAATGTCCTGCAGTTCAAAGTCCGTGGCATGGCGTGCTGCTACCGCACATATCGCCATCAGCAGGAAGGGTGGGACCCGGTACTCGCCCTCTTGGCATAGAGTCAAGAAGCTGGTCTTGTGAATCACGGGCAGGAAGGTGTGAACGCTGTTGAAGTAGATGTCCATCAGGGCACCAATGGCCTTGGACGTCAAAAGCGTGTGTGGGAGAGTGTAGGAGGGTGGGTGGTCGGTCGATTCCCAGTCCAGGGCCGCCATGTCGGAGAAGGAAGAAGGCGGAGAAGTTCCATAGACCCTGGAGTCATTGTACGAGCGCTCTTGCTGGTCAATAATCTTGGGGAGGTACTGAGCGGCTCCGTCACGCTCGACCTTGATGCTGCCCATCAAGAGTGACAAGACCTCCATCGAGTCGTCTTTTGTAAAGTTGTCTTCTTCTGAGGATCCCGTGTCGTTGCCAGTGAGATTGGGGGTAGTGATGGATGCGCCTGAAAACTGTTGCGAGAGCGTGTGACCATAAGAGTGTGTTCGGTTGTGTGTGTGGGATGATGATGACTCTGTATGGGGTGTTTGTGAAGAGGGTTGTGATGAAGGTGGTTTGGAGGGCGGCGTAGCAGGGATAGAGACAGGGGTATATGGGGAAGAGGCGTCATTGTCTTCAGAGGGGTCATCGTCAGGTCCAGGCATGGCGCCTCCTGCGCCTTTGCCCAATCCGCGGGATAGTAGGCCTTGGAGATGGGACTCGACACTCTTGAGGCGATTCTCCAGGGTCTCGACGTATTCTTGGTTGGCTGGTTTGGTCGCCACTGGATAGACACACTCGGTATGGAGCTTTTCGCAGTGGGCACAGGGTAAACTGCCATCGCACTTTATCTTTTTCTGGCGACAGTTGACACATGCTGTGGAGATGCGGATGCGCTTTGCAGGCTTTTTGGGAGCTCGTCTCTCGACGGAAGGTGAGGATGCGATGGAAGTCTGATCATGGGCAATGTTTGACCTGTTTTGGATACCGAGGATAGGAAAGGATAGGATAGGATAGGATAGTAGACGAGAACGGGAAGATGAATTAGATAATGAGGAAAGAAAGGAGTAGGATAAGGAAGAGGAGGAGGGATTGTCTATATGTCCATCAGCTCACGACATATTGCATAGTGAGTGATATCATAGCTCGCGTTGTGGTAATTGTGTTGGATGAGTTGAGATGGCCCAAGTCCAGTGTTTTTCTTATGTCCCATGGGCGGATGTTTTTGAGGGGAGAGTGGGTGGGATATGAAACATTTCTTAATAACCAAAAGTGCCTTGATCGATCGATCGATATAGTAAAGACTTATAGCAAAATAACGTGTTTCCGAGAGTGTTGAAGGATGAGAGCGGGGGGTTGAAGAAGTGTCGACGTGGGGGTGGATAGAGAATGGTCCGAGGGGATGACATAGAGTGGCTGTTGGGTCTGTGTGCTCCGGGTAATTATTAAGCGTGGCGTATGGATATGTGGTAGTGGAAAGTGGTGGCGAAGTGGGTCTGCTGCGAACCGGTTTGTTGAGAAGGTGGGTGTGGTGAGATGGGGTGGAGGGTGACACGATGGATGGTATGTCTGTCTGTCTGTCTGTCTGTCTATCTGTCTGTATGTACTCACCAAAAGACCCTCGCCTGTAGCTGGTGATGGGCCGTGTTATCATGCATCGCCCTGGTGGTATCGACAACTTTGGTTATATGATGGTTGTTGACGATGATGTTGTCTTTAGGGAGGAGAAGAGGGATATTCTTGATTCCTGTCAACTTGAAGTGTTTGGTTATTGCTGGGTAGGTGCTTATTTGAAGGTTGCTGGCTGGCCAATTGCTGTTTGTTGGATGTCTGCTCCCTTTGTCTCTTATGTGGGCTGTGTAGTATCTGTGTGGATAAGATTGGGTGGATGGGGGATGGGTGGCAACGACAATAAAAAGTAGTAACAGGAGGGAAAGTGCGCCGGTGAACAAATATAGCCGCAGAAATAAAGAAAAAAAAAGTCGAGGAGGAAGGGTGTGAGAATTGTTGCGGCAAACGGTTGGACAACAGCCAAAGTGAAGAAGGAAAGGAAAAGAAAGAAAAACAGGGGCGAGGACGACTATCGAGGGGATGGAGAGTAAGAGGGCAAGTGTGAGATGGAGGGAGG